>JAMKCH010085321.1:0-52861 GCA_023653785.1 Ophioderma brevispina
GGTTTAAAGAAAGGGATAGCAATCGTTTGCTAATCCGACACACAGAAAAAAAATCATCAAAATTCATATTTGTATATGTTTGTTACTGGCATGGATATCGAACCTACCTTAAGTGGTTGGCTTGAAATCCTGTAATTAAAGGCAAGGCATTACTTATTTATCTGCTTCTGTAATTTCTATACGTGCGTATCAAAAATTCCCACTTGAGATCAAAAAAAGCCTTTCCCTGTAGATATCACAGAGTTTCAGCGTGATATTGTGCACCATGATCAATACCGTTTGACCTCAAACACAAATTATGTGATCGTTGTTCATCTGTACCTGGTGGTCAAACCACAATCACCTGTTTAGTGCAGGTTTTGAGATGCCGTCCGATGTATAGTCGATTTGGGGTAAGCAATTCCTCGCAAATAACTTCATTTTTTTCACTATTTGGTGGTTTTTTCTACATAAAGGCCGTTATAGAATTTTACACACTTATCCCTGAGTTATAAGTTAAAAACATGCATGTCCACATTTTTCTCGATCTCTCGCATTATCAGCTGCTCATCCCTTTAACTACGAGGGTCATAAGTGAGATGGGAGGAACTAGGGTCCTCATGATTGAGATAAGATTAAGGCTTAAACGAAGAATATACTTTTAGAATCAATTTTAGGACATTTGTTGGTAATATAGAGGTCCCATAAGTGAGATTGGATTTCGACTTGAAACGAATAGATATCTTGTAAGAATGAAATTTAGGATCTTTGTTAGGTTTACTATATGGAGGGTTCTCATAATGAGATGGGATTTAGGAACCCGGGTCCTCATGAGTGAGATAGATTAAGGCTTGAAACGCAGAGATGATTTAATATTGAAATCATCTATAAGATGATGTTGACCTATGACGTCACTTGTTTACATTCGGACGCCCCCTGTTGTTTTTCTGGCAGGCAACATATTACAGTAGTTTCTATGACAGTCCACATAAAATCTGGTTATAAAATTACTTGCAGAATCTGTCCTGATCTAAATTGGTCATCAAATGCAGCTGGTAGCATTAGGCTTATTATGCTTGATAAGAAAGTTTAGTATTATTTAACTCGAATCAAAAGTTACCGCAAAAAACAGAATTCCCCATGCAAAGTATAGGTGCGTTTGCCTGCCAGTTTCTCTCTTACAACAAAGGGGGCCCACCATAAACATACAAAGTCACATCATCTTAGAGGTCCTCATAAGTTGAATGGGATTTAGGAACCCGGGCTCTCTGAATGAAGTAGGATTAAAGCTGGAATGCTAACATAAAATTTTAGAATTAAATTAGGACATTTGGTGAGTTTTACTCAAGAGAGTCCCCATAAGTGAATGTGAAACAAACCCGAGTCCGCATGATGAAGATTAAGGACTAAAGGCTTGAAATGCTAACAAAATTGTAGAATGAATTAAGGACATTTGGTGAGTTACTCTATAGGGTCTCCTAAGTTAGATGGGATATATGAACCAGGGTCCTCATGATTTGATACACTTTAAATCTTGCAACGGAAAATGTAGTGTGAAAAATACTGGTTGAACCATTTTTTTGATGTTCAGTTTTCTTTTGGAAATTAAATAACGCCCGATGGGGGGGGTGGGTGGATAAGTGTGCTATTCCCTTCCCGCGCGGCGCGTAACCTTTGCAATTTTGCATTTACACAAACACATTTCCCATGCCACATCATCGAAAAAATATTTGGAACTTGATGCATAATTGGAACCATTGCCATGTTCACCAATGAGATCGAATTTGGGTAAGTCATAGTTCTCTTTAGAAAGCAGAGGTCGTCCCTTTTACCACTTCTTCCCCACTCCCCATCAAACAATGTTGGTGGGCCTTGCGAAGCTGTTGCACAATGACTCGGATCAACCTTGAATTGGGGAAGAGGGTCACCTTTTTCCTAAATCGTTCAAAGTGATCCAACATTTTTTTGAGGATTGTTAAGTTCCGATGTGGTTCACATTAGTGCTTATAGGTATGATCAGTTTTAAAAAATAAAATATAGTTGATGGGTTAAGTGTTTAAGAAGTTATGTAGAGTTCGTAGGCCTACCGTATATCAAGCTGTCCGGAGGTGGATGCGGAACCGCGGAATCCTTGCGATGTTCGCTTTCCTAAACACATTTTTCCAAACAAATTGACAGAAACAATTTGAAATAATTCTTAAAGGTATGGTCAATGGTTTTAAAAAGTAAAATATAGTTGGTAGGTTAAGTTTTGTTGGAATTAAGCATAAAGTGCTCATGCAGGTTCGTATATGAGCTTTTTGTCTGTCTGGGTGGGGTGCGGGCGGAGGTGTCCCCCTCCCGCGAGAAGCACGGAATCATTGCGATGTTCGCTTTCCAAAACACATTTTTCCAAACAAATTTGATAGACAACACTTGAAATTAATACTATAATGTAAGGTATCGCATATTAGGGCCTATATAAAGATGAGGCTATACTTGCCCCTGGCGGGGTCCAGGGAACGAAGCCCCCGGAAGATCCCGAGATTTAGCGTGTTGAAGTTGCTCGGAGCGCTCTTCAGTTATCTTTTTATCTTGAAGCACATAAACTATAGGCTACTGTATTTGAAACAATCATTACAACAGCATTTTTTCCTTTTGTCATTTATCCCCCAACGTCATTTCAGCGCCCCTCGCCCCTAGCTACCCCACTGCGCGACGTTCAGGCAATCACAAAATGTGTCACCATTTAAACAAAAAAAAATACAAGAGAAGCCCTGCACTGAAATCAGGTGTATAATTGCCTCTCTCTCTCCCTCTCTTTCTCGCCGCTCTCGCCATTTTGTTCACTTTTCCTATCCTATTTTGTTCTCTTTTCCCTTTTCTTTTTTACCCTCTAAAACACCGGGGGCTCGCCCCCCTCCTCCCCCCCGGATCCGCGCCTGAATTGTGTAGGGTTTTGGTCCTGGTTTTGGTTTGATGACATGCCTACAAGTGCATGGGTCGAGACCGATGGAAAATACGAAGGAGACGAGACTTGTATCTTTAGAAAACCAGTGTTTAATGTTCCAAGCTCGAGAGATTGTACAACCTTTTTAACCTCTGGCTTGGATGTTAAAGGCATAACGGGAGTGGACAGGCCACTGGACAGGATATGGGAAGGACAAAATAATTGACCGTCTGTTCCTTCCATATCCAGGGCAGCCCGGGTTCAACTACCTACTTGTGATGAACACTATTCTTTCAATGGCCTTGACTATCATTTACGAGCAAATTGAAGAAATTTCATATTTTCTGAAAATGTGCCAGTGCCGCTTTAAGTGCCACCACTTTTTTTTATATTAGCTATCAAAGACTGGAATACTCTTCCTAATAACATTAAATTCAACACCAGCAAATCATTCTTTAAAAGTGCAATAAAAAGTACCAGGAATTAAGGAGGAGACCAACATCTACTAGATTTTTTCCACTTTTTTCATTCAAATAAACAATATTTTTCAAATTAACAATTTTTGCCTCCATGATTCTAGATTTTTCCCATTAGTTTTTTATTTTATTTTTTTATTGTTATTATTATTATTGCTGATTTTTGTCATGGCCGTTTGTCCTCCATGTTTTATACTTCTATGCTATATCTGTACTGTATGCTGAATACCAAATCAAATAAAAAAATAAAAAAAAAACCTGCAGAAATTACGTGAAGGAATAACACAGATTTCATACAAATTAATGGAGAAGTGAAACAAGGTTGTATAATGGTCTCACATGTGCTTTTCTGTATATTTGTGAAAGAATTCTCTAAAGTTCTGAAGGAGCAGGAGCTGGGCCTGTTCGAATTCATGACATGTGTATCAGCGGTCTATTCTGGGCCGATGGCGTGGTCATCATCACACTCGCTAATTCAGCGAGGAGGCACTCTGAATAAAATATTGGGTTTGGCTGCCATATTTGCTGAGGAGTGGGAAAGTTTAATGCATTAATCATCAGTCAACGCATCAACTAAATTATGGAAATTGGGAAACAGTTTTATATCTGAAGTTGATAGTTATGGCATGGAGTTATCATAGTAAACTGTAGTAGTATACTATAATAACTTCCATATGGTTAAAGACCTACATATCTCGGGGCACACCTCTCGCGAACTCGTTCAGGGCACTAGAGTTTCTTCTTTCCACTGGTATCAAAATAAGTACCAACCTCCCCATTATGACGTCACTATGATGTCATATGTTGAGGAAAGTATGAATTTACTGTATATAGGATGGAAAATTGATATTTCGCAATTTTAGCGACTCAAAAACATTATTATAGCACTTAAAATGCCCTCATTATATAAAACTAGTCATTTCCCATCAAGTAGAACAAAAAAACGCATGAAAATCGGATATTCCTAACGCTTTGGCACAAAATTGAATTTTCCCATATTTTACACTGTGTCTATGGAAAATGACAGTTTTTTACATCATTGTGACGCAATGCTAGGCATGTTGGTACTCATTTTGGTATCAATGGAAAGAGGGGGTAGTCGGGGGCACACGTCAACTACTTCAGAAGATTTGCCAAGTCTGATATTTTACATGGACCTTGTTATTGAATCCATAAGGAGTTGATTTTAACTTGTCTAATTCTCAGTGACGATTTTCATCGATTGAGGGCGCTTTTTCAAAATGGCCGCCAAAATGGTAAAAAAGCTATAAAAAATTCAAATAGTCGTGTATAAAGTGCTTCAGAAAAATTGATTAAGTCTGTTTTCCAATGTGAACCTTATTGATTAACCCACATTCAGTTGTTTTCAACCTAATATCAAATTCTCAATGACGGTTTTCATCACTGGAGGGCGTATTTCAAATGGCGGCCAAAATGATAAAAAGCTATAAAGAATAAAGTAGTCAAGTACAAAGTGCTTCAGAAAATATGTTCAGTGTGATTTAAAATGTGGACCTTGATAATATACTGATAAGGAGTTGCTTTCAGCTTCATGTCAAATACTCAGTCAAAGTTTTCAATGAAAGAGGGCACTTTTTCAAAATGGCGGCCAAAATGATAAGGAAAAATACTTTAACAAATAGAATAGTCATGATTTAGGAATGCCATCTTCCTGGTAAGGTCTTCCATATTAGCTTGATCCAGCGGTTCGAACGGGGGCTCAGCTAGGAGGCGCAGGGCCCTGTTTAAGTCCCATGCTGAGACAAGCGACTTTCTGGGAGAACACTCGTGAAACATTCTCTCCAAGAGGTCATTCAGGACAGGTGAATTAGACACGGTAGATCACCCTGAGAAACCATGATGGACAGAAGCTGTGGCAGTGCGACAGGCTCTCATGGAGTGTGCGCTGGCCCCTTGTTGCTGGAAAACCCATGCGAGGGACTCTGCTACGTTTGCCAAAGAGGCCTTATATAAGTATTGACTTTGTTGTCTTGGCACCATGCGTGGTACTTCCTGATGTGGATATTGTAAGTCTTTCTCGTTGAAGGATGCATTGCCTTTCCTGCCAGGGCAGCAGCCTCTTCAAAAAGGCCTGCTGCCGTGTAGAATATGATGAAAGTCGCCATACAGTCAGGTGGAGGGTCTGAATTGTCGCTAGAGGAACTTGAGTCTTGTCCGGGTTCATCAAGAGGTCTCTCCTCATCGGGAGGTAAAACGGTTCCGCCACCGTGAAAGGAAGTATTTTCGGGAACCACATCTGTCTGAGCCAGTACGTGTGTGCTATTAGAAGCATGTTGCACCCGCTGGATCTCGAGAGCTTCTCCAGCACCCTGGGTATCGTCGCTATCGGGGGAACGCATATGACGAGATCCTCTCCCAGCTGATCGTCATTACGTCTATGGCGAATGCCATCTGGTCCGTTCCCCAGGAAGAGTATGTCGAGAGCCGGTTGTTCCCCGCCGCTGCAAATTTGATTAGAGGCCACTCGAGTCTGTTGAAGATCACCTTGCACACCGTCGGGTTGAGGTGCCATTCCACCGACAAGCCCCTGACCTTGGTCGGGTCATGGATGGTACCTGGGAGATGGACTGCCTGGAGCTCGATCCGGTGGCTGGCACCATATCAGAAGCTTGATTGTCTGTTGACATAGAGTCAGGCTGTGGGTACCTCCCAGGGGCCCGTTCCCCAAACTCGTGCGTAACCCTACGTGTATACTAACTCATGCGTATATCCTACATAACCGACCTTTTCATACCAGTTACAGTGCTAATTTGGACAAATTGGTCAACTCGGGCATGACATAGTATGAACGTAGATATTTGAGTTTCGGGAACGAACCCTTGCTTGTTCATATAAGTCACTACCGTGAGGTTGTTGCAGCGTAGGGTGATCGTCTGGTTCTTGACCTTGGGAAGTAGGCGCCGTAATGCCAGGCCGACCGCCCACAGCTCCAGAAGGTTGATTTGATGCTTTGCAATGGATGGAGTCCAAGACGCTGCCAATCACCAGCTTTCCCAGTGGGCTCCCTAGCCCGTCCTGGACGTGTCTATTGTGAGCGTGGAAGCGGGACCGTCAGGGGTGAATGTTGTGAGGCTGCATCCACTGAGGGCGTGGTGTACCTTTGGAGAGACGCCTATACCCTTCGACATCCGGTCTCTCTTGGGGCTGAACTTGGATAGAACGTGAAGGCTGTATGCATCTCATGCGTAGGCAATGGGAAGGACTGCTGTGAGGCTGGAAATAAGACCAAGCCGTAACCACAGTTTGGCTGGAGCTGCCTGCCTGTGAGGTAAAACGGTTCCACCGCCTTGAGAGAAAGTAATTTCTGGAACCATATCTGTCTGGGCCGCTGGATCTCGAGAGCTTCTCCAGCACCCTGGGTAACGCATATGCTGGTTGTTCCCGGCCGATGGAAAAAATGTCGATTAGAGGCCGCTGTTTGTCGAGGTGCCATTCCACCGACAAGCCCCTGACCTTGGTCGGAGCATGGATGGTTGTTCCCCTTCTCGACAGGGTACCCGCTAGAATGTTGCCTGCTCCCGGGAGATGGACTGCCTGGAGCTCGATTCTGTGGCGCTGGCACCATATCAGCAGCTTGATTTTCTGTTGACATAGAGTCAGTTTGCGGGTACCTCCCTGCTTGTTTATATGATTCATTACCGTGAGGTTGTTGCAGCGTACTAAGGCAATTGTCTGGGCCTTGACCTTGGGAAGTAGGCGCCGTAATGCAAGGCGGACCACCACAGCTCCAGAAGGTTGATGTGATGCTTCGCAATGCCTAGAGTCCAAGACACTGCCAATCGCCAGCCTTCCCAGTGGGCTCCCCAGCCCGTCTTGGATGTGTCTATGGTGAGCGTGGGAGCGGGACCGCCCAGGGTGAATGTTGTGAGGCTGCATCCACCATCTGAGGACGTGGTGGACCTTTGGAGAGACGTCTATCCCCTTCGACATCCAGTCTCTCTTGGGGCTGAACTTTGATAGAACGTGAAGTTGTATGTATCTCGTATGTAGGGGCATTGGGGAAGGACTGCTGCGAGGCTGGCTATAAGGCCAAGAAGCCGTATCCAGTTTGGCTGGAGCCATCTGCCTGGCGAGGAGGTCCCGTGGGCAGAGGACGATGGATGTTGTTCTCTCTGCTGTCGGGAATACTTTCCCTCTGCCGAAGTCTATGACCGAGCCCAGGAACTGCAGGGTTTGGGATGGTTGGTGGGCTGACTTCTCCCAGTTGATGATTATTCCATGGGAGCTGACAAGGCTGCAGGTCTTCCAGATTTAAAAGTCTTTGGGGAAGGGACAGTGATCAGCCAGTCGTCGACGTAAACGTAGATGAACTTTCCTTGTCACTGCAGAGCTTCGGCAATCCCCTTGACTATCTTTGTGAAGGTCCTTGGGGTCGCGGATAGCCTGAAGCGCAGGCTCTTGAACGGGAAGGTGTCGCTGTTGATGTAAAAACCGAGCCATTTTCCGTCTGAAGGATGGATGGCCACGTGTAGGTATGCATCATTCAAGTCCAGTGTTGCGCCCCCCCCCCCTGGCGTAGGTTCTGGATGATGGCCGCTAAGGTTTCCAAGTGGAAAGGTATGGGTTAGATGTAACGGTTAAGCAGCCCGACTTCTTCGCCGTTAGGAAGAGTGTTGAAATGAAAAACCCTTCGCTTGGGGACATTTTATAAGGCTTCTTTTAAGGCTTCACAAATCAATATATTTTAAGAGTTTATGCCTCTTAAACCCATTAAGGGACCCTTAAAGCCAAAGTATATTGTTAAAATTTATGCATTTGGCATATATAATAACAAAAGGCCAATTTTAGCACCCCAAAAAAAACATTATAACATGATATGGGGGCAATCTACACGGCAGCGCAGATCCAGATCGGATCCAGATCTCGTATCCAGTTTGCGTCTACACGGGCAACGGCCAAACTTGATCCAGATCTGCAACGCGTACATGGTGTGTACACGCTTGGTTATTGTCGCTGCACTTTAAGCGCGTACTTTTAGGTTACGCGTAAAGTATTCCTCGATTACCAAGGTTACGCGTAGCATACGTACACTTTACGCTTCGAAAGGTCGCCGTACTTTCGCACTCACTGCGCAGTGTAGAGTTCTATAACGGTCCCCGTGATCTGGATCGCGGGGAAACGGATCCGATCTGGATCTGCCTCTGCCGTGTAGATTTTTGGGCCCCATGGTCATTTCCTTAAAGAATATTCTTTGAAAATATGTCATTTGGCGGCCATTTTGTAAAAAACTCCCTTCCAGTTGCAAAAAAAAAGACGGAGAATTAGACAACAGTTGGAAGTTAAATTTTTTTTTCCTTGTGGTGTTATGAACACATGAAGTGAAAAACCAAACTTGGCATACCTTCTGAAGTAATAGCATCAGGATGATTGTTTTGCCCCTGCTAGGGACCAGACAGCTACCTATTTTTAGACCAAAATCAAGTGTCTGGTTTCATGTGCGTAGCCAGGACCTCCCTATCCCCGTTTTCGGATCCCGGGGGATCGATCGTAAACCACAATGGGTGGGGGTGCTCATGCCAGCCTATGGCATTTGGTTTTATTGTCATATCTATACATTTATACATTGCGACCAATATCTTTTATCTCTCAATTTTTGGACCAAATCCAGTATGTCCAAGAGTTCTCACAACCGAGAAAAATTGGTCTCGTAACAAAACCGAATGTGGGCCGTATTGATTTGTTCGCCATTTCCCTCACCCGATATTTAGATAAGTTAACCTCTAATAAAAATCACTTGTCTGCGGTGACTTGTACTGTAGCCAAATCCATATGCCCAATATTATGGGGCATTACTGTCAAAAGTATCTCAAAACACGTAATGTCTAACTACAGAAAAAAGTTCTCAAGGGCAGAGAAACATGTCAAAAACACATATGGTCTCAACTATAGAAAAGGTTGCCATCAGAGAAACTTCAAAATACGAAAAGGTCTCAACTACAGAAAAGGTTCGTTCGTTCGTTTCGTGCAAGTCCAAAAGCACAGTGGAAGATCCGTCTTAGTCCAGCTGATAGTTTTCATCATCCAGTTGATCAGGCCTGGAATTCCTCTTAAAGGGATTTGAAGACCTCACAGTCATCTATGATGTTTGCTTAATGTTTGTGGCTCCCACAAACGCAGTTTTGGTGAAAATCTACCCAATCTTGTGAGGAAGTCTTTTGCGCCCCGCCAGTTCTGAGTCTGTTGAGGTGTGACCCTGCTTTCCATCACGGCCACAGCCTTGGGGCTGCTAGAATGCTGGTCCAAAAACTGCTTTAGGTTCAAAGTGACCATTGCTCATACCATCTTGTCATTGATCCAGATGATCGATATGATACTGTAGACTGCTGTCATTGGATTGTTAGCAAAGTGAATCCTTGGAATTCTCTGATCCTCAAAGGTGTTGGTGGGGGGGATTAGGCTACCAGGTCCAATCAATTTCGTGGCGATCTTGATCGTCTGAAGGTTCCTCCTAAGGTTTGCAGAGCTATGCCAGACCGAATTGGAAGATATTCTACGGCGTCGCCAAAAGGCACCCTACAAGTCCTTCTCCATGCAATCATTCAGAACGACTCATCTTGTGTGAATGTACACTGTGACTCCATACTGTTGCAGCGTATTCAGCAGTAGAGTATGTCAAGGCAACATTTGATGAACTGTAGGTGTCAAAAGATGCACCACATCCAGTTCCTGCGAGCCTTCTGATGAGGTTGACACGAGCCTGCGTCTTGGCAGCGGCTGCCTTGGTGTGTTGTTAAGTTAAGTCTTTGGCGGTCCATTGTGACGCCAAGTACTTCGGTGTTGGGTCATGGACAGTTTTTTCCTCCATTAGAGTGACGTTTCGTTCTCTTTTTTGCACAATAATCTGATTTGCAAGGTGGAAACCAGAGCTGACGGTCTTGGATTTGCCGAGTTTCAAGTTTCATCGGTGGAAAAGTGGCTTACAGTGATTAGTCTTTCTGCAACACTGTTTTCTAAGGACTCAAAAGAGTCCGCAGCTATTTCAAGTGCCTGTCGTCTGCCTAGGAGTACTGCGAACATCTCCCTTTGGCATATCTAAAGACGTAGATGTTTGAGATACTGGGTCCAGACAGAACGCACTTGTGGGACACCATTGCGAATGTTTGGCGCTTCCTACTGCGGTTGCCCATTTGATGTCTCCAGGATCGAAAGATCTGTCGTTGGATGATCAGCATAATGAACTTGACAGCTTGACATAGGGAATATTTGATTAGCTTGAGGTAGAGACCTCGATTCCAGACCGTATCGTACCCACAGTTAGGTTCTATGACGACTGCTCCAAACTTCTTCTTCTTCTGGAAGTCCTGGTCTCGATGTCTACCTAGTCGGTGCAAGCTGATCAGTTGTTGATTTAACCCTCTTCGAAATCCAGCTTGGGTGCGTGGTAGATTTGCCTCGACCGTATCATTGACCCTCCCGAGTATCAGAACGCTCAGCAGCTTATAGATGTAGATAGTAGCGCATGGTCTGTAACTCTTGGGGTTCATTTGCTGGTTTCTGGGCGTCAGGCTTGCAATGACCTTTGAAGTGTTCCATCTGGAGGGAATATTTGACGATCCCAAGCAAGAAGAGAGGAAGTTGGAGCCATCGCACAGCTTCTGTTGCCATATTCTTCAAGAAATTTCTGTAGGATGTTGTCATTGCCAGAGCTTTCCTCATCTTGATAACTTTAATTACTTCGGTGATCCTCATCATAGGTGAATTGTTGGGACATGGGGCTTGACGGTGAGAGGTTTGTAGAAGCTGTTTAATCTTGCATTAACAGCACGGAGAGTGGGCTTTCCCTGTGGAGGGTGGTCTTGCCACTTTCCATTGTTGATAAGTACTGAAGCGGATGCGAGTTTGCAGAGACAGGACAATGCTTAGCTGGACAGCTACGCCCGGAGAGCTTGTTGATGGTGTTCCAGGCCTTGCGGCTTGAGTGGGTAAGTTGAATGGATATCTACTCTCTCCCATCTGGTGGCGTCTCATTTTGGCCAAGCAGATCCAGTAGCTGTTGCCCACTTTGTATTCTTCAGATCGCAGTTGGTATTACAATACACTTTTGTATAACTCGTCGCATTCCTTGTCCCAACAGGGGGTGCAGGGACTCCTTCGCCGTTGGAATGAATGTTTAGTGCTTGGGGAGCATGGAGCAGAACGTCAGAATATAGCATCGTTGATGTTAGATGATAGCCGGGTCGGGCAGCGTGATGACAGTTCGCGGTGAGTGTTTAAACTGGGACCGTTGGCTTTCCTGAAAATCCATCTCTTTCTGTAGAGGCTGGAGATCTTGACTTGATGTCACTGGTGACCAGGAATTGTAGGGCAATGACCTGTCTAGGAAATCTAGGGAGGACCGTTTCGGAACAGCGGGATCGGATTGTCACTGGGACGTGACAGGTCGGGACAGGTCATGCCCATGACTGATTGAATAGAAAGTAGGTGGGTCCTTACTATCAAACAGCAGTGGAGGCTGAGGCTTCAATCCATTCAAGAGCGGCTTTGCCTTCTGTCAGTTGTTGGAGTATCCATTGTGTATTTCTACAGTTGAAAATTCACCGCAGACGAAGGAGCTCCGCTGAACTACTGGAAGGGAGTTGAAGTCTGCCTCAGCTGGTTGTTGGCTGATAGATGTTGGTGAAGTGAGTCCCATATGCTTCAAATGTTATCCCTGGATCGGCGAATTCATTGAAGATTGCAGGGGTTGATCTCACTTGTATGCTTGCTTCACATAGGAAGCGATCATGCTTGTGGGGCGAAGAAGCAAATGAGGTCAAAACCTTCGATTGCAGCTTCTCTTGGATTCGCAGTGAGTTTTCTTGGAGGAGGATGTATTCACTCCGTTCTCTGGAGAGCTGTAAGATGAGCAAGCTTAGCATGGGTGAGACCTTCAACGTTCAGCTGCAGGAAGTAACAAAGTTCCTCTGTGAGTAGTTCAGCCGCCTAGAATTGAGTGTGGGTCTTCAAGATGTTCACTGTGGTGTTTTAAAAACACGATGTTTTGGACTTAAGGTTGGTGAATCAGTAGCCAAACAGGTGAGGTGGCATTTTAATGGCCAATTAAACAGAAAAGGGTGTGTAAAATGAAGAGAAAAACATGTTGTCAAAAAAGATCTAAAGGTCTCAATGCTGATAAAGGTGTCAAATGCAGAGAAACACGTCAAATACACGCACAGGTGGTATCTACTACAGAAAGGGTGTCAAATGTAGACAACGATGTAAGAAAACACATAAGTGTGAAATGCAGAGATACATCAAAAACACGTAACGGTGTCAACTAAAGGTGTGAAATTCCGAGAAACATGTCAAAAAACCCACGTTACAGCTTCTACTAAGATGCCAAATGCAGAGAAAGATGTGAAAAAAAACACGTCAAATTAATTATTTGTTTTATTTATTTGAAAAAAACGAAAAAATTTTTTATTTAGTTATTTCTTATTTTATTTATTTAAATTTATTTATGTATTTTTTAGTTTATGTATTAGTTATTTTATTTATTCGTTTATTTTTTATTTTTTCTCTTATTTATATATTATTATGCACCTCTCCATAGGGAAACTGACAGGATACCGGTATAAAAAAATAGTTAAGAGTTCACGAGCGGACCACTAATTTCAGTAAAAAGATTATAAATACTGATGGTAAACCATCAGTTCCAGAGATTTATCATTAGGCAGCTTTCCAACATTCCCATGCGTTTAACGACCTTCACCATTTTTAAACAACTATCGATATAGCTCCGGAAGGGGTTGTTGCAAAAAAGACCGAGTCAATGTCACTATTATCATTGATATTGTTCAATGTATACAGATTTGATAAAAAACAGCTCCATCAAACTTCTGGTCTGCAGAAAATCAAAACTAATACAGATCAATACCTCAATTTCGCCTCAGAACATCCGGCTTCCATCAAAAAATGGGGGTAGTCAGATCAGAACCATTTCGACGAATGAAGCTAGGTAGTTACCGAAGTGGAGACAAGATTCAAAGAGAAGAGAAAAACACATTTCCGCACGGTCGTTTTAAAAAAATGTGGCTATCCGGATTGGGTGATGAGACAAAGCATAAACATCCAATAGATAGCAATCAAAGAAAGCAGAAAAAGCGATATAAGCCAAAAAGCGAAAAAAAAGGTGATAAAAAAAGCAAAGGCATGTGGTCATCCCATACCAGATATCAAAGGACTGTCTGAACGAGTCCAAAGGATATTCAAAAAACATAAGGTTGATGCTGCTATGAAAACCCACCGGATGCTACGGCAAATCCTAGTCCACCCAAAAGACAAAAGAACATAGAAAAAACAGGAAACTGCATATATGAAATATGTGCCAAAATTGTTCTCATAGCTACGTCGGTGAAACTTCCCGCCTATTTGGAACTAGGAGTTGCGAGCACAAAGCAGAGGTTCGAAAAGTCGATGAAAAAACGTTTCACCTGTTCTGAACGCAAGGTATCAGAGCAAGAGCAAACAAAATCTGCTATATCCGACCACGTAGCTAGAGAAAACCATGTCATTGACTGGAAAAATCCTAAGTCCTTGGCGGGGATGATAAAAAGTCTAGGAAGTCGTGAAGCGATGGAAATTAGGAGAGGAGACAAGACACTAAATAGGGAGGCGGGCATTACTCCTCAGTAAGGTGTATAATCCACTTTTAAGGGACTGGCAAGAAGTCGAACCGGAACTCAACAACCCGGCAAGTGGATTAGATGACCAGTTCTGAAGAAGTCTCCGATGAGATGGACGAAATATCAATGAGTTCCATCAAAAAATAAAAAAGGTTTGGCAAACTAAAAATATACTATATTGTTTACTCGACAAACCTGATGAATCTTTTCAAGAAATGGAATTTATTCCTTTACCGTTCCTTAATTGTGTATGGTGTGTGTGTCAGAAAATGTTAACACTTGCGGCACAAGAATGACCAATATTACCGGGGTAAAACTGTACAGGAGCTGTGGTAAACCACCCGAGTTTCCAAGGGTCCGCGGTGACCCTATACGCGAGACCCAGAAACGGATGAAATGGTACCCATCCGAGACCAGATCGTTCAAACGGATACCCTATTTGAGGACCAGACCTATTCAAATGGACACTCTCCGAGAAACAGGGCCACCAATGGAATTTGAACCTCGGATTTTACAGCCCATTTGAGCTATTTTATGGACTATTTATTCCGTTTTGGGCATGAAGTCAATACAAAAAGATTCATCAAGATTCAAATCAAATTCAGCTCAAAATAGTTTCCGCCGGAATTTATACTCTACCTTGAAAACTGAAAAGTAAAATTGATACCCTATGTGAGAATGACAGAGACATAGGTTGAATTTGAACACCTATATGCACGTCTCGCGACTTTTTTGAAACGCGGGTGGTTACCCGACCAGAATAACCAGTTACACCCCCCCCCCCCCCATGGCTAAAACGGCTAATTCAAGGCTTGCCTATCACGTCTTAAACATTTGGTAAACATTGTTTCAAATAAAAAAACTAAAAGTAAATCCACAAGCTTGGCTCTAGTTTTTATTTATCCAACAACAGGAAGTCTTTTACACAGAGCCAATGTGGTAAATGAAGTGAAATAGGGTATTCGGGTAGCAGCGTGGCCCCAAAAACGTTACCAAGCCTCCCGAAAGGGTTGTTGCAACGATGAGACAAAACACTTTTTTACTATATGGACATGATCTCTGCAGCAAAATAATTAACACACACCTTCCATAGGGGTAGAATAGGCTGTCAAACCTTCGGTGTTTGCTTCTTGAAATCAGAAAAATGGCTAATTTTTGCGAACGTGTTAATCATCAGGCATTTGAAGGTTTCTATAGTTATGGTGTCATGTCGATGCATTGTCATGTTATTATTGGCAGGTTAGGTACTCCCGGGAAATTACAGTCTATTACCAATTCCAAACAGATCGTTTCGTTAGTAAAATGGCAAAATAATAGGGGTTGCAACCATATTCATTGTCATACTGAGTGGCTATAAAAACATCAGGTATATCATTTTCTTAAAGTTAACGATGAAATCAACACTGTAATACCTGCTTAAGAGTTTGCTTTTACAGGTGTGAAAGGGCATTAGTGCTAAATTTCTTGATCGATTTACATGTATCAGAAATAAATAAGATTACATTGTATTTTAAAATGACACTAATGTTAACTAATGTTCAGTAAAAAAAGGTCGTTTTGGACTGGCGTAGGGGGACTCACAAAGTTAAAAGAATGTTTTTTACAGTTTTTTTGCCCGTTCGAGTCCATTTTTACAGTATTTGCACGTTTCACGTCCCGCTGGACAGTCAAAACAACGTTTTAAGAACATTTTTAACAGTGTATAATGTGTAACTTTCAGTGTGCGGATTTTGGTCATGAGTTTTTTGCATGATCAAAAAATTATGATCAATTTTAGCAAAAAGGGCGCAGTAAACCAACTTTTCGGGTAAATGATTGATGACCTTCGTTACAGAATACCTCCGTTTCTGAATAATGGATTCATAAAGTATAATTTTGCATGTACAACGTGCGGTTTTTATTGTAGGTCAATTTTGTAGAAAAACATGGCTTAATTGATTGCCTTTGGTTCTGGCCACTATCATGGAAAACATTAGATACAAATATTTTTTTTTGGTTAAAAATGCCAAAACAAATGTGATTTATCCTCAAATTGCACCGTAATAATTCTTAAAATCACAAATTTTGATATAAGCGTGTAGATAATTTAATTCTCTTTCAGATGACCACCAAATTGCATTCCAATTGAAATTGACATCAAAAAGTTACGGTAAAAATCGGTTCGTTAGTCAAAATGGCGGCAATTTTGGGCGCCATCTGGATTCTATTGTTCGCCATAGACTATTGGCCCACTCCCCGAAATCATCTCATTCGGTGCCCATTCCATCCGGGAACTTTGACCAGCCTCAAGTCGGCCTAAAAACATACGGTTATGAGAGTAACGAAAATAACAGAAACTTACCCCTATCTGTGACGTTGAAACTATAGTTGTGTAATCGTCCGTCAGGTTGACAAGTAGGGCCACCGTACGATTAAAATATCACGTTTTGTCGTGATTTTCAACACAAGTGCCTCGATTGTTTTTTGTTGCACATAGATATATTCTTCTATATTTTTGTAAGATTATTCACGTGAAAAGGTACTTGGTATTGTAATTTTAGGCACTGTTCGGCGACGCGAACGAAACAAACAATTTTTTTGTTAAACTGGACCTCTGGTACCAAGTCCCGGATATGGAATATGGGCCACCCCGAATGAGATGCATTTCGGGGGATAGCCGAAATAGTCTATCGTTAAAAATAATACAACATTCAGTTTCTAAGTGACCACGATGTTCCCTACTTAATCTAGTCACCAAAATTTTAGTGCAGCCGGGCCAAAAATATTCAGTTCCAAGATCATTGGCTCCCGAACTATAGAGGAAATATGAATTTAAAAAGGGCGCTATCTATTGGTGAAACCATCTACCAATGGATTTTGAGCGTCCTAAAATATCGTGTGTTTAATTATTCCAAGCATAAATTTTAAAATGTCAGCACAAATTTATCATAGGTTTAATGTTTAGAAAAACCAAGGTACATAAAAAAAATAAAACAAAAAATATCAAACAGAAGTAGAATTAAAATAACATTACTTGTTGAATATCGGCCTACAATTAAAATTACATAGTACATAGAACAGTGGCGAATCCTGTCGGTTACCCGTCGATTAATAAATCCGTAGGAGTTAATGGTAAGAACGAAAATGGGGGATCAAATGAGGGTCGGCATCCTGTCAGACTATAGATTTTTCAATAGGCTTTATACGTGTATACGCGTTAGTTATTTAAGAGCTTCGCTTCGCGCTCGGCTTATATAAAACTCAATCTATTAATGATTGCGCGATTGCTCGCTTGTCAAAGAGTGCCTGAGGGACTTTTACAAGTTTTGACATGTTTCTCTGCACTTCACACCTTCTTCAATCTTTCTCGGTAGTTTAGACCGTTTCGTGTATTTACATCGTTCTCTGACATTTGACAACCACCGGGTTGAACATCCTTTTCTGTAGTGAGGCCGTATAAGAGTTTTTTCAAATCTTTCTGTGCATTTAACATCTTTTCTTGGTGTCAGACCGTTCCGTGTTTTAATGTTCTCTGCCATTTCGCATTTGGTTAGTTGAAGAGGCGTTTCGTGTTTTGGACATATTTCTCTGGATTTGATACCATTTTTCTGTAGTCGAGACCTTGAAGTGTTTTGAGCATTTGAGACCATGTTCATAATTCATTTGACGTCTTCATTGTATTTGGACCTTATTTAATCTTTGAGATACTTTTGCACTTTGAACATGTTCTCTGATGTGGGAAACTTTGCTGATTGAAACCGTATTCATAATTATTTGACGTCATTGTTGTATTAGACCTTGTTTAGTCTATGTGACACTTTTGACAGTAATGGCCGCCTATACCCAATATTGCCTTACACATGCTGAGAGGCATGTTATTTCTGGTTCAGAACAGTGCGTGATAGCTAGTTCCTTCCACACTTCCATAACTGATAAAGACACCTATCAGCGATCCATCCGAAAAAAGTCCCCCCAAATATATGAAATTTGCAGGAATAACGTCAATGTGAAGGATAAGTATGTAGTATATAGAATTTATAAGACTATTTTTTTTCACTGGAAAAGTGATTAGACAAAGGAAGAAAACAGGGAATATTCCAAGATACAATTCACCATTCAATTACGTTGTTGTATATGGCAAATGTCCGTTAGTAAAATGACTAAAATATCCGATTTTGTCTTATTAGGGGCTTTCGATTTTATAATTTAGGGTTATGTTAGGATACCAGATCCTTGTTCAGACATGCAAAAAATCTGATTTTTGTAGTATTTTTTATCGATTAGCAAATCGCTGATAGTGCTCGTAAGTTGGAAGAAAAAGCTTTTTAACACATAATGCCCCTTTATTTCATGGCAATGTATTTGTATTTATGTTTACTTGTGAAAAATTTTTTCATTGGTCTGTGTAGATTCCATTATGCATATTTAGCGAGCTGGAAAGTCTGTTGAACAAATGCATTGTAAATTGTCACGAGTAGTTTTAGTTTTTTATTAGCCACAACCGTATGGGAAATACTAACCTTTCACACGAGATGATACTTATTTCATAGCAGTTGCTTTCCACAATAAACATAGTCATGCTTTTAAGGCGGAGAGAAATAGATTGAATGTCTTATATACATACCCTGACATATTTGCTTATTAACGTTTTAATTTCAAATTTAAAAAAATATAACAAACAAATTGTGACATTACAGGATTTATTTCAACGTAAACTGAGAAAAAGCCTATAAAACGCCTAATTTAGCTGCAAAAAAACTATTTTGTTCCTTTTTTTTTTTTTTGTTTTATGGTATAGTTTTAATAGTGTCTTAAGCTTATCAACAGGTCACAAAGAATAGAACATGAAAAGAGCAAAGGCAAGGTTATAAATGGATTAATAAAAAGGTGTAATTAGGGCCTATATTGTTTCAACTTTTTCACTATTTCGTCATATTATAGGACATGATGGAGTCGCTCATGGTCAAGGAATATCGGTTAATTATACCAATAACATGTTAGAAAGACGGGTTCTCGCATCGTCAAAAATTATTGGAGGGTGTGGAGCTCAAGAATAAAATCGTTCATGATGTTTAGCCATTAAACTGAAACTGTAAGTTTTGTAGGACTGAAAAGAATGTAAACTTAATTGAAATGACGATTTACTTGATTCAATTAAGCATGCATTAAATGACATGCGGGTCTGGTATTGGCCTAAAAACCAGATCAAGATGGATAGGTCCGGGGTCTCGTTTTGGTTAGGCGTGTGCAGGCATGCATGATGTTTGAACGAAAAAATATATAGGGCCTACCAAAATTGAAACAGAT
Source organism: Ophioderma brevispina (assembly GCA_023653785.1). Lineage (NCBI taxonomy): Eukaryota > Metazoa > Echinodermata > Ophiuroidea > Amphilepidida > Ophiodermatidae > Ophioderma > Ophioderma brevispina. Next base: position 19,296 of record JAMKCH010085321.1, read on the forward strand.
TTGTTACCATCCGTAGGACTTTTACTTAAAAGTGTTGAAACTTTGTGCACCTTTAACTTAAAACTACCCTTTTCTCTTTATTCCTTAATTATTTTTTACAGACACTATCAGTGATTTATCCGACGAGTTGAAATTTGCAGGAATAGAAAAGTGAAGGATAAAACTGTAGCTTCCTCTCAGTCATTTTTCCAACTGAGAATCCCGACCCGGAAGAAACCCGGCCGTTTTCCCCGCTACGCTCCCCATTCAATGAAGGTTGTAGAAAGTATCCGTTCAGACAATTATGACAAAAAAACCGATTTTGTTCTTATTAGGGCTGCGTTTGGGTCGTATCACTGCCGGGGTATGTCTAGAATACCAATAGAGTTCCAGACATGCAAAAAATCTGATTTTTGATGATTTTTTGTTTATCTGATTATCAAATCCAGGATAGTGCCTTTTAGTCTAAACGAGATGAAATTAGTGACAAAACGTTGTTGGACTTAAAAATTTTAAATCCAGTAAAAGTCTTTATTTTAAATTAAGTCCTTTTTTGATTTGAAAACTTAAACCTGATTTAAATGGGTTAAAACTGTTTATAAAACCCATTTTAAAGAGTTTATTTTTGATCTAAAGGAATCGTTTAAGGCTCAAGAGGTTTTGTCACTATCTCAGTTTGCTTAGGACTAAAGTAAATCTTAATGAATTTAGGAGAGATATTACAGGCGTCCTCATTTTAAATAAGGCTAGACCAATTCCTTTCAATATCTGAAAAAAAACATTATGGGAGGTTCTGCAAACCTATAGGCCTACATATCGGTTACATTCGAAACAGTTCGGATCTGGATCGGTTTTGTCTTCCAAACTTTTGAGGTTTTTTTTTTAAGTTATTCATGTTTATTTTTTCTCAAAGCATAACGAGTTGTGTTGATGTTATCATATTAGCCGGCTCAGGCCTTATAAATTGCATGTGTTTTTTAAAATGTAATTAGGCCCTTATCCAAATAGGTCAAGATCGACGGAAGCGCCTGGCAGAGATAGGCATATGCAGGGCCGATGCCAAGGCATGAAACGTTCGCGAGGCAAAATGTTACGGGGTTAGGTTCATTGAAACTTTCAGGGTAGCAGCATATAGATAAGATCTTAATATGTACCAAATATCAGAAATGGGGCCACCATCACGTTGTAAAATGGGAACTACTTTTGTGTTGAAAATTCGATCAAGATCACCATTTTCCCATTTTTTTCTATTTAACAAGAACATTTTACGCACAACGTTGGATTGGTTTGTTTTTTTGTATTTTTATGATTTTTTTGTCAGGTCGTAAACCACTGCTCTCAAAATTGACGAAGGAGCTATTCTATATCGGAGGATGGTTCATTTGCATAAAATGTTTTTTTTGATAAAAATGGATAAATCTATTAATTGGAGTTTTAGGGGTGGGTGTGCTATGCGATGCAATTTCAGGACAAAAGAATAACATCAGCTATCTATCTTCTATGCACCAGGTCCCATAGGACGTTGGCTACACGAACAAATTTAGCCCATCTATTCCTATCTTTCGCTTCCAAATATGCCTTGTGGAAGGGGGTGCCCACAATGATTGTCATCTTCCCAATCTCTCCCTGGGTCTTTCCCTGTCTGTTTGTGGCTGCGACAGTTTCCATAAAAATTGCGTTTGGGTAGGCGGATGGGTTCATTCTGCACAAAGGGACCCAAACACATTCCGATGCGAGGACAGTGATGCGAGCTAGGGACCCTTTTTGGTGGAAAGTGCAGGAGGAGATTTCTTGCCAGAACTTCTTCATTCCGGATCTTTTCCTTCCAGCTGATATAAGGATTTTTCTGTAGCATCGCATCTCAATGCTTCCAACTTCTCATTGTCCATTCTTTTGGATGGTCCAGGTTTCAGAGCCATACAGAAGCACTGTGTTGACTAGTGAATTAACAAGTCGTAATTTGGTGGAGGGTGGAGAGGTCTTAATCACTCCAGACTCTCTGTAATTTCCCTAGTGCTGTTGATGCCAATAATAATCTGCTTTTGATTTTCGCTGGTGGAGTCGTTTGATGGTGTTAGCGTTACTACCAAATTACTTTAATCTGTTAACCTGCTCAAGTGGTGAACCATCAAGCTGGATTCTTACTGGGAGCTGGTCATCACGGGAGAATACCATAGCTTTGTTTTAGGTATTACTGATCTCCATCCCATATTTATTGTTACGTTATGAGCACTTGCTTCAATCAAGGGTTTGCAGATCGTCCCCTGAGTCAGCGATGAGAATTATATCGTCAGCAAAACGCAGGTCTTTTAATTTGTAGACATCCACGTTTATGCCCAAGTTTTTTACAGTGATAAAAGGCTTCTGCAAGAGGTATGCGAGAAATCGGTTTGAAGAAGTCTGGTGATAGAAGACACCCGGCGCACGGCCCCCAATAGTTGTTTCAAACCACTCTGTAAGATTGTTGGTAAGTCTGAGCAGCTTTTAGCTCGGTATAGAGGATCTCTGATGAGGGATCAGTTTTGAGGCACACCATAATGAGGCATCACTGTAAAGAGGCCATCGTGCCATACTCGATCGAATGCTTTCTTGTAATCATATAAGAAGCAAAAAACCTTCCCATCTTTCTTCTCTAGGCGATGTTGGATTAGGAGATTCAGCGAAGACTTGTTCAATGTGGAGCGGCAGGTCTGAATCCTGCTTGTTCTTCTGCTAGAATGGCTTCTACATTGGGCTTCATCGGCTTCCTTATAATTTCCAGAAGAATTTGGCTGGAAGGGGTTAAATCAGGCTGAGGTCCCTGTAGTTCTCACACGTGATGTCTCCCTTCTTGTGCATGGTAAGAATGATAGATTTTGTCCATTCTTTGAATGCTTTCATTTATCCAGATATTGCAGATATTGTGCAATTGGTCAATTGATGCAACTCACCACCATGCTTGGCAGTTCTCCTGGGACTCTAATCAGAACCAGGGGTTTCCTGACTTCAGCTTTTTGCACAGATCCTTCAACTTCAGACGGGAGAAGGGATGGAGCTCACTACCAGAGTAGAAAGCTAGTCTGCTGTATTGATGGATGAAGACAGGCTGGGTCAAAATCGCGGCTGATGATGTAGAGGGGCCTTAACTATTCAAACCATTCTTTGTTCTATTTCAGCTGGATTGGAAGAATCTCACCATTACTGCTGCGGATAGAGTTGGGTGTAGGTCTTCTATCTACGCCCTTGGTTATGGTCTTGATGGTGTGAAGACCTCTTTGATCTTGGTCGGTTGCTGTTTCTTCTCCAAGATGTTTACCATTTGTCATGTACCATTTTTCTTGTCAGCTGTAAGTCCTTTTTAATCAATCTGGTCAAAGTGTTGACTCTTGACGAATGTTAGGACTGAATGGCCTTCTCCTGCTTTCTTTCATCTGTCAGTGCAAGAGTTACATCGGAGATCCAGGGCTTCTTCTTTACCAGATGAGATTCCAAGGCACTTCCATCTGCTGTCTCTTGATGATTGTGGTGGTTTTTTCAAGCATAAGAGTCTGCATTGGATTCATCTATGTTTACTTCATTCATCCATGCAACCGAAAACCTGTTTTGCAGCTTCAGATGAAATCATTTTTTACACTAGGGTCATCAAGCTTGGTAAGGGTTACCACTTCTTTTTTTTTTTTCATCTTCTGGCCTTTCTTCTCACTTGAATTTCCACCCTCAGCTTTGCAATAACAAGGGAGTGGTATGATCCAAATCAAATTGCACTTTCGAAATGATTGGTGTATCACATGATGATCTTCCACCTATTCCTATCAGGATGCAGGTCATCAGGTCTTATCTTAGATAGGGTGAAATTCAATGTTCACTTCCGGGAAGGTTTGTGTTTGAAGAGAGTGTTTGGAATTACAGGCGGTTTTCTTTGCACAAAATATAAAAAGCGTTCACCTCTGTCGTTCATCTCTCCATTCAGGTCTCCCAATAGTAGGTCCCCAGGTTTCATGACTTTCCCTACCTTAGCATTCCAATCCCCCATGATTATAAGTAGGTCTGTTTGGGGTGGCTGCATAAACTTTTGCTTTGGAGGGTGGCATAGAATCTTCAACTACATCATCAGGATGCGAAGATGTTGGCGCATACACTTGGAATATCGTGATGTTAGGGCCTTGGACCTCTGCATCTGAGGACATTGATGCGTTTCACTTATTGGATCAAAGCTAAGTATGGACTTGTATGCAGTTTCACTCAAAAAACAATCCTACACCTGTTTGTCCTGATTTGCTGGCTACAAGAGAAGATGATTTTACACCCCTCATCAAGATCCATAACTCTTGGTCTTTCCATCGCAACTCTGGCCAGACCAACTACATTTCCCCATTTCAATCTTGCTATTCTTTACAAGAAGGTCACTCTTTCCTGAAACCAGGAGGGTTCTAAAACATTCCAGGACCGATGTTCACTGTTGTTTTGGCACTACTCAAGGTCAGAACATCCCTTTCTTTCGATCGACAGGTGGATCAGCTATAACACTTTCCAAGAGATGGCTTTCGGTGACTGTAGCGTGCATAAGCTGATGGATCTAACCTGTTAGGTTGGTATCTTCCCGATTTGATTGGTATCACACTCTCATGCGGGGTCTCGAGGAGTGCGGTGAGCTTTTTTAGCCAGGCGACCTCCACTGGCATGTCTTTGTCTTATCTTGTCTCTTCTGGTATTTGTTCGTGGCTTCACGGACTTTATAGAATGGGTGATGTCCACTTCTCTCCCATTCCGCAGTAAGGAACTAAAGGCTGTTGGTTTGTTCCACTTATTTGATTGTGGTGACATAATCAATTACTGAGCTATTGCTGCTGCCCAATAGTCAGGATGTTAGAAGGAGTCTTGTGAACTCAGGTTATGACAAACAGGGGGCGCCAACAATTAAATCCACAAAAAAATAATATCACTCATAGTTAAAAGAGAATAGATAGAGGTACATCACCAACTGGCACCCACACTAGCATTGGTCAGACACAAAGAGCTAGAAGATGCTTTACCCGATTTGGGAAAACATCTCCCATCTCCTGTGCGGTCCGTGTGGGGTTACGCCGTCACATCCATCTGGGGATCTGTGTCCAGTACCCCAGACGGATATTACAGTGTTGAACTACTCTCTAAGGATTAGGCGCCTCTAACCCACACACAGAATGGAAACCATTATCTTAGCCAACAGAAAACTACCAAGTCAACCAGACAATGGCTTACTTATCAAGCCAACCAGTTGGCTCACCTATCCTAGCCAGCTGGGTGCGCAAGAAATGAAAGTGGAGAAGGTTTCCGAAAAAATTAGGTTATAGAAAGCAGGAATTGAAATAAGGATAGAGTGAAGTATTACAGGAGCTACCCAAATGGCGTAAAGACAGCCCATTGGGAAAAATCCGAACACTGAGGGCTGATTTGAAATTTGCCAAGCTGTGGCCACCAAAAAAAGGTGCCAGCGGTGTGCTGGCAAAAGGTAATTTCAGCTTCACCGGCCCCAACAGGTGGCACCTCCCTTTTGACAAGACTGGCTGGGAAAGACTGGCTGGGAATAGGGAGATTGGTTAAAACGTGCAGGATAGATAAAGGGGGAGTTAACGAATAAAGGGGAGTTATAAGAAAGAAAATGATCAGGCCACGTAACTACAGCGAGCAAGAGCGTATATGGACAAGGGTTGAAAGGCAAAAAATTGGAAGGGATTGCCTTTTTTCTCCCTAAGGTCATTTTATTTTTAATTTGCAGTATTTAAAGGTTTGAATCTTGTTAATAAATGATTGGTGGCATATCTAAAGATATACCCACTCTGAGATATACCATACATGTTGTGGATATTATTTAAGACGAAGTTTTCCTGCCAAAAATCTTTATTGAAAACAGGAAGGATTGTAACCCTACATACACTTCAAGCTTTCAATTGGGGATTCCATCTTAACACACATTTTGCGCCCACTTGGGGCGGTTTTTTTTTTTTTTTTAAAATTGTTAACTATTTGAAATGACAGGAAGGTGTAACCTACGTAAATTTATCGCTTATAAGGGAGCGCACCACTAATACTATCCCATAGGAACACAGCATTTTTGTACGGTTCCGGTTAGAGGGAACTCCCTGCAATACTTGTGACATCGTGTTTGGTATCACAATAAGGCTCTTTTTCTGAAGATTTTAGAAAATTTGCTTGCATATGGTGTTGACCTCTACTTTTCACGTATTTTCAATTGCGCAATAGCTGCATTACCACCAAGATCAATCATTCTAGGAATGACCACCCGGCAAATCGCGGCCGATATTTGAGTTGCGATGAAACATGATTTTGTTCTCCTGTAATGCATGTTGACCAATTTTATCGTCCATGTGGATATCATGCGATTGGTAGCTCCCGTTATGATGAAGAAATGGCCAGTAGAATCTTGTCTAGGCCTTGCACTTTTTAGCCCAGTTGGTTATGACATAAAACGTGGGTGAATTAGTGGTGCGCCCCCTTAGAACACCCAAAAGGGACGAGAGTTTTAAAAACTAAGTATTCATGTATTTCAATATTAAGGTTAAATGGTAAAATTTGAATGCAATGCTATTGTAGTTTGCTTATTACAAGTGCTAAAAACATTGATGTCAGTTTCTTATGAAATCTGCCGGAATTCGTCCTATAACCATGTATAAGCAACCACCTATCGGGTTTTCTTGGTACAGGACGGGGGGGGGGTTGCTTCCCAATTTTGTTGTGATGAATTAGAAAGAGATGATGTAGTATGGGGCGGTGTGTTGATGGTTTGAGAGTTGTTGGCTTTTTTGCTACAATTGGAATTTGGGTCTTAAAATGTAGATAATGGTCCAAGGAATCCAAATCAAATTGTTTCCCATTTTTTATCCCTTCGTTGGCGGCAATCTTGGTTTTCAAAATGGTGCTTTTAAAACATATTTTGCTCTATATCGCACTTCTGAGGCAACAAAGAAAGATCAAATTGATGGCAATACCAATGTTTGTGATGTCAAGGAACACAAATTCACATCAAGAAAGTCACAGATGTTTACTTCAGGAGGTCATCTGAATTTCAAAATGGCGCCATTTTAAACATATTGCTCTCTATCTCACTTCTGATCACATAGAGGCTCAAGATGAGTGGCAACCAATGTTTGTGATGTCAGTGAATGCAATACTACATCAAAAAAAATCAGATTGTTTCCTCTAGGCGGACATCTTGAATTTCAAAAGGCCGCTATTTAACCCTACACACTTCACCAATACCTGGACTTCTGCGCAACATGGAAAGCTCCAATTGGTGACAATACACACTTTTGTGATGTCAAGGAAACATAGTTACATCCAGAAAGTTGCCAAGTGTTTACTTTTGGCAGCCATTTGAATTTCAAAAGGCTGCACAGTTTTAACGTAGACTTCGCTCAAATCATTGGACTTCTGGCCACCATAGGAAGCTCATTTGGTGGCAATACTCAGGTTCGTGATGTTAAGGAAAATGTACATTGCATCCAGGGAGTCACAGATTGTTTACGTTAGTTGGGGTTGAGCCTCTTTAATTTAAAAAAAAATGGCCACTTTTTATTTTTAACATATACTTCGCATGTAATGGCTTATGAGCAAAATAGCTCAAATGCTACTTCCTAATCAGATATACAGCCTAATGCACCAGAACCAATTAAATCATAGAATCCTAGGAGAGCCATAGCTCTGGCTGTTTTAATAAGTTTGTATATAGGTTTCAATGTTATTGCTGTCCATATGTTCCAGTGCAATTTCAAGTATTGAAACCAATATCCATCAATCTAGCGGCCGCATCCGAGATGCTGTTCACCATGTAGCGCCAAATGTCCCTGTCCGTCATGAAGTTGTGGATGGCAGATGGATCCTGCTGCATGTCTCGAGCAATCACATCTGTTTGGGCATAGTAACCTCCAACATGTGATGTCCGAGGCAACTTGATCAATCGCCCGATAACAGTGACCAGCAGAAGATGAAGATTGGAGGGATATCTCCACATGTCTGTGCTTTAGTCATGTGCTCACACCAGCATATGTTTTGCACCCTCATAAGAAGCCATGGTGTAGGTGCCATCCAGTTAATCCTGTAGCTCTTTCTTCATTGTCCAGGTCGCGATCCATGTAACATGATACCCTCTACACAGGCTCTAAAAATTTCAGCTTGTTGAATTGGAGATTGCCATAGGTGGTGCAGTTTATTGCAGGCTTCCAAGCTTGTCCTTTGCGTGACACAAGTCTTTCTTGCGGTCGGTAACATAGGACCCAGGTACTTGAAAGTCACCTGACCCTTGATTTGGGTGCCGTCTGTAGTGCAGATCGATAGATTGATGATTATCTCCTCATTGAATGTCATATACTGTCTTCTTGGCATTTAGAAGTAGGACGACTTGTCCTGCAGCATTTTCAAGTAATGTTAGTAGATCTCGTGCACCACATATCAGATCGCTTTATATAGCTAGATCATCTGCATAGTCAAGTTCTGTGAGATGCTGCCTTTGGTGACGTCCTAGAACGCTTGGGTTTGATGGTGAAACCCTTGTCGTTCATGATGCCAAACTGTCTGAGGATGTTAATCCACCACGCTTCAAAGAGATAGGGAGCAATATGTATCTTCTTGGAGGATTCCTTGTTGTTAGGACTCCTTTTTGGGCCCACCCATGTCTGCACAAAGCTGGATGGGTTATCATACATGAATGGCAATTGCTTTGACAGTCCATCTAGGACCCCATAGTTGATAAGCATATGCAGCATGTACATCTCTGTTAACACATCAAAGCCTGGAAAAGTCTACATACACAATTGAACCTTTTCTCTTGGAACTTCTCAACTCTTCCACGATCCCTCTGAGGGCAAGTATCTGAGTTAATGTTGATCTGCCTTTACGAAACTGGATTCGTCCAGATTCTTGCTGGAATGTTGTCAGGACCATGCGTCTTGGTGTTGATCAGTTTCTTCAGGCAGAAGCTCCTCTATAGGAAGGTCCATCTTGAGAGGAAAGGCATCTGCTATCGTGTGATTGATACAGGTTCATCAAGGCAGTAATCACGTGTTAAACTGATCTGGTTTGCCAAGTAGAGAATCAAGTGCTGAAACCATATGTCGAGACACTCTTCAGTTGGTTCACCTTTGTATTTTAATAGTTGGGGTAGCTTTCGTATCATTCATCTACCTCGATCACGCCTCCCAGGCAGCAGCGATGCTTGTTATTTGAGATGTTAGGGTCTCAAGTGCTTCAGCCTTTGACCTAACATGCTCCTCAAGCCCCACGGTGTAAGCATCATCATGTGCATTCTCAGTTGCACATCAATTTCTGTGTGGAGCTTCTGGTGGATTTATTACGGTGCCGCTTGGCTTCAGACTTCATCAGATTTTCCTCTGGCTTGTTATGACTTTGTCATATTGAAGGCAAAGGCAGTAGTCTCTTCTTTCTTCTAGGTAGCACTCTATGCCATTCTTTGTGGCTGAAGTGACGGCTTTTCATATACTACTGTGCTGGGGTTCTAATCTTCAAGCTCATCACAAGAGTTTGAACCTGTTATGTCTGCTGCAGTATACTGGTTGACAGACTCTTTTGTATCTCCCACTACCTTTTCCCAGTCAATTGTTTTCATTGTATTCATTGAGGGAGGGGTTACTCTGACCAGGCAACTTATCACTGCTGTTAATCTTACCATAATGTAGCCAGCTGGACAATTCTCCATTTGGGCGATGGTAGGCCTGGGTCCATATTCCTACTTGCTTGATTTTGGTATTGTTTGCCAGTGGCAACCATACTTGTAGTACCCTTCCCATACCCGTACCCGTAACCATACCCGGGTCAAAATTGCGTACCCGTTACCCGTACCCATATACCCATGATCTCGGTCCCATACCCGTACCCGTACCATACTTTTATCACCTGCGGACCCATACCCCGTACCCGTACCCATGTTCTCGGACCCGTACTCGTACCCGTACCCATGTTCTTGGACCCGGACCCGTCCCCGGACCCATGTCTCGACCCATACCCGTACCCATACCCACGGCTTCGGACCCGTACCGATACCCATGGCCTCAGACCTGTATCCGTCCCATACCATGGTCTTGTAACCATACCAGTTTCCATGTTGTTGTTGCCATAACTCTTACCTGTACCCTATGTAAATTTAAAAAACAAAAACTAACTGGCCCGGTATTCTTTGTTTTAATGGATATATGGAGTTTAATAATTTTTGTTTACCTTTGATGAAGTTAAAGGTGCAACAAGGGATTTTACACATCGGGTTAGTCCCACTAATTGGGACGCCACATGATGTTTCTTTAACAGTGTGCCTTTAACGTTATGTAAGTCCAAACATTATGTGTATCGCTATGACTTGTGGTAGCCTTTCAAAATTCGACCACTGACAACATGTCACCACCAATTTTCAATACACGCGGTTCTTTTCGCTAAACACTCTTCACCATTTAGCACCAGTAATATCCAATTTTAAAATAAATCAGTTGAAATCATACAAGCTAAAGCTTTCATTAAGCACCTGGCAAAGGGGCAATACAAAATCAGGACTTAGTCACTGATCAGAATCTTAATTACAAGTCTTGAAATTTTCTTAAATTTCACTTCATAAAGTTGATGAAGAGTATTTACAACTATCCTGTTGTTGATAACACTCCTAAGGAATACTTTTCACTGTGGAATCACGTAATATTTATTCGCATGAAGCGTGAAATTTTGTAGAATGCGAGACAAAAATTTTGTCATATCAGTTACACATTTTGGCATGACTCCTCCATTGATTAGTTAATGGCATTATTATATTGTACTAAGGAGGAGTCATGCCTCAGCAGGACTACACATCATGTGTCCTACCACATATTTTTTTTGCACTGATGTTTTAAGCTCCCCATCTGGAAGGACTAAGCCGAGAAATTAGTTCTTTTGTAACAAACAAATGAAATTTCAAATTTTGGGCTTTGAAGCAAATAGAACTGTTTTATATAAAATAATATAAGTAAACTCTATTAACCTTTTGTTTCAACTTTTCACCTTTGATACTACATTTCTGTAAGCCACATACACAAAAATCAATATGTAATCTACAGTTGTGTGAATCTTCAAGAGAAGCCCCATGGATATTATAGTATTCACTATGCAGTAATGGCACCGCGTATCTTATAGTGGCTTTCACAATTAATTTGCAGTTACTGTTCGAGCCATTAACCTCCCCAATATTGAATGAACTTTACCCATAGGGGACCTTACATGTACTCTGGCAACAAACTATTGGATATGACATAATATCTTTTTGAAAATTACTGATTTCTTCCTTTTCTGCACTTTTTCAGTTTGCTAAAATACTTATAAGGATTCCACAGACCTTACCCTTCATTCCTATAGCTATTCCCCCTTCATGCAATTTCAAATCCAATATTGACTCTTTCAGGTGAACCACTTATAGTGTCCTTTAAAGTTTTGAAAGCTTGCACTTATATGTAGCAGGTATAATCTCAAAGGTTTACCCGTACCCAAAGACTCGTACCAATACCCATGGCACTGTACCCGTACCCGTACTCATGGGTTGTCGGAAAAGCTTGACCCGTACCATACCCGTACCACATAGGGCTTTGACCCGTACCCTGTAACACATACCCATTACTTTTTTTCACAAGTTGGGGACCCGTTCCGTGGTCTGGGACCCGGACCCGTACCCTACCCCGGTCTCGGACCCGTAACCGTACCCATACCCATTGTCTCGGACCCGTACCCATACCCGTAAACCCTTGATCCGTACCCACACTACAAGTCTGGTGGCCAACAATGCTAACCGGTTCACGAATTCCTCACGCACACCCCGACCTCTGCTGGACCCGCCTCTGCATGCGAACAGCGCGTCCAATCCCATGTCCATTCACCACAATCTCCCAGGGACGCACAGTAAGATTATGGGCTGAACTGCACCGAGGCATGGCAGTCCATTTTTAAAAGCGAGAGACAGTTTCATCCGTGGTTTCATCTGGATGACAGCAGCAAATGACTGTTGTTTCAGGATTCCCCATCAGTTTAAGCTTCAGGATGGCGCTCATTACCGTTGACAAGGTGTCACATTACTTGAGAGCCTTTAGGGTGAGACCTGAACCGCCACACCTCCTGTGCCTTTGATTTTCTTATTCTTCCAGGCGGAGGCCTGTAATAAGTGCATGTCCATGGATACATATCCTGTAGTAGAGGCTCGCTTGCACACAATGCGGTGTTCTTGCATGCAGATGACATCAATACATTTGTGCTTCAATATCCAGTTCTTCTTTCTTGACTGTTTTGTTGATAGTGTCTGGACGTTGTATATGCTGATGATGAAAGCAGAATTACGTTTAACAAAGTTGTCCATACATCTTTGTAAATATCAGGGTTGGACCTTCCAGTAGGCTTTAGGACCAACCCATCATCCGATTGGTAAGAGACCAATGTTGACTCAAAAGCACGGCCTTCAAATCCGAGGATTAACCAACCGTTGCTACTCTGTAAAACAATTCACTGTCAATTAACACTAAAAAGTAACTTGGATTCGCCCGGGCTTCAGCAGCACCCCTTTCGGTTGGGGATGGTTTCCCTTAGCCTTTGTCTTTCACGGTGACACTCTGCCACAACATCAATATCACTAACATCAAAAAACATGGCATTGCCACCAAATGGAGCTTTTATGTTGCTCAGAGTCAGAAGATAGTGGGGCGAAGTATATATTTAAAAATTGGCGACCATATTGAAATTCAAGATTGGCCACCTGAAGGGAAACCAAGGTACGGACTTTCTGAATGTATAAATGTGTCATTGATCCACAACATGGGTATTGCAACCAAAACGTTAGCCTTTTCTGTTGCTCAGCAAACCAGATATGGCCGAAGTATATATTAAAAACTGGCGGCCATTTTGAATCAAGATGGCCACAGGAAGGAAACAATCTGTGCCTTTCCGGATGTATATTTGTGTTCTTGAACTCACAAACAGGGTTATGGCTGAACGAGTTACATACCAAATTTTGTACCAAAGTGCGTTTTTGTTCTGGAAGTGAAAGTGCGTGTTGACAAAAGGAGGTTGATGGTGGGAAAACGGACATTTGCTTTTACATTGTAGAAGAAATGGGACAAGTTTGCCAATGGGGAAGACGCACTTGAGTATTACTTGGGCTCTCTTACATTTATACATTTGCAAACCATTCTGGGATTAGCATGCCCGAGTTACCTAAATTTGACATCTGACCCCAACGGATACTAGACACAACAGAAGAAACGCAAAACTGAAATAATCTAACCCATACACATGATTATTCCTCGACCACAATCATTTAACAAACTCACTGCCTTTGTTTTTCTAGGGGAAATTTGGCCGAATTGTTTGATATTCACTAGGTGCTTTTACTCAATATAAACCCATACTTTCACTTCAATTACTGTCTGATTTTCAGACATGTTTCACACACAAGGTAATATTTCGTTTCACATTTCAATCCACGCTTATCTAAAAGCTTAACACCAGTTTCTTTAGTGTAAATCTGTGATTACCAACATTGTTACAACTACGCACAGTGGTTAACGTTAATGACCCAGAGTCATTTGGCTTTGTCACAGCTGTCATTAAACAGTTCACGACCCTATTTATTTACAGTTCAAGTTCAATGATGATGCAGGTCTCACTACTTTGGAAACAGATGTTCAACTCCAGTTTTTTAAAGATGTAATTTTGACATCCCTTGTCAACTCTAGTTTGTATTTAAGTGAAGCTGGATTACGATTTTATATCACCTCAAGTTCAGTTAGTTTCAAGTTCAATTACACCCGCTTGGTTACCTTGGTTAACACCAGGCCGTACGCAGGATTTTTTTGGGGTGGGGTGCGGGCCTTCGGAAAAGTGGACTTTTTTTTTTTCGAAAAAGTGGACCTTTTTGTAAAAGTGGACCTAACCCCCCTAACAATGTCCTTTTTAATTAAAAACAAAAAGTGGACTTTTGTGTCAAAATTTCGCTAATTTTGGACCTTTTTTTATCCACAAATTAAGCAAAAAGTGGCCCTTTTTTCATCTTTTGTGGACTTTGGGGGGGGGGGGGGGGTGCGACCGCACCCTCCCGCACCCCGCGCCCCCCCTGCGTACGGGCCTGTTAACTACAACTCTGCACGGTTTATGCGATGCATGACTAACTTCAGTTCTCTACTCGGTAGGGTAGAAACATGGTAGAGCAGTAGCACCAGTAGCACTATTTCACGGTCATGATGAATCTCAAAATCTGTAACTCCAGAACACCAAAACCAAACGCACGTTCGCCGTAAAGTTAAATTTCAATATGAACATAATATGTTCCAATCATCTGAATTGCCAAATTCGCCCCTGCAATTTAACAGGAACGAATCACATTTGGTGCGGGAAAATTTAATTTTTTCCAAACACACTTTAATTTTAACATAATCACACCTATTTTTTCAACACCGCCATGTCTTCATAAAACATGCGTGTCAGAGATAAAAGACTACAATTGCTGATTTGAATATCACATGATCTTTAACCCTTTTGTGACACTAAATTCCAAATCACTACTCTTGTATAATATTTGTTCAACAAGATTTTGGAAAATTAAATACCATTTTCAGTTATTTTAATGAATTGCCATCCAAATTTAGAGCGAATTTGAGATTAATTAACATTGGATTCCAACTCTCAATATTTTAAATCATTTTCACTCGAACTTGCAACATATGTTCTCGAATCCATTCATATTTCGTTCACCATCAAATATCAAAATAAACCGTTCCAATTTGTATATACATGACTCACGTTTTGATTTCCCTCCGGCTTAAACTCCTATGGTGGCGCATCCAGACGTCTCGACTTGCCTCACGGCTCACAACACACAGCTTTAGTGGGCCCACCCATGGTTCCGCCCGACATAATATATTACTAGACTACTCGCCTAGCAACCTTTTAATCACAAATTGCATTGTATGCAGTATCTAAGATTGGAATAGGTTTGCAATACGAGCGCAAACGTCCGCCTATCAATCTAATTCTAACGTCAATAACGGGCGCTGGTTAGAAGCCACATTGTCTGATGCGTTGAGAGATCAAGTCGTGGATGAAACAAAATTGCGCTGGCAAAATGACTGGCGCGAATTACAAAGGCTGTAGTGGATCACGTGAAATCGTGATAAATCGAGGGCGCAAAATAACACAAAAGTCGCCTCCCCCAGCAGTAATAGGGACATTATACTGTCAATACACAGAGAACATCAAATAAATAAAATTAAGAAATAACTAAGTTTTACGTACAAACTTTATATGGCTCGGTACTCTTTTAAACTTGGTGGCCCTTTTTGTTTGTAGATTTTCCTTGATTTTTGTGATTTTATATAAATTCATTATACTTGGAAAAAAAACTCATTTTTTTTGACATTTATATCTCCTAATTCAGTTACTGAGATATTCAGATTTTACAGTTTCTGCAATTTTAGGCATAGAATTAAAAGGGGAATACAATTGAGAAGTGTATTTTTGTCCCTTTTTGTGACAATACACTGCTATTTCACATTTTAAGGGGTTTGGGTCATATATATTTCCTGCCATAATTTTCCTTTCAAACTTCGCATAAATAGGGTTTCATCGATATGAACTAAAAATTCAAGAAAAAAATGGGGGTCACCGATGTCACTTTTGATTTAAAACCATTACAAAGTACACATTTTCGCCAAAATTAACTACACTAGCGGGAGGCCCGCGCTTCGCGCGGGCTCCCGCTAGTTGAGTGAACGGTAAGAGCGATCACTGAAACTGAAGTGATCACTGAAGAAGTGACACACTATGCATGGCGAGACTGCACCAAACCCGTATCCCTGAACTTTAGGACTCCCCGAGTCGCAAATTTTGTATACCTCAAATTCCCGTACCTATCATATCCTATAGCTCATATAGTTACCGATTTCTAAGGAAACGTCAACTGAATATTTCACCCCGTATAACATTACGTATATGTTATTTTTTCTCGTATTTTTTTTTTAATAATAAAACTTCAATATTTAACCCCGTATAAGTTTCCGTGTACTTTTTTTTAAATCAAAAGTAGGCCTACTCCCCGTGGGGTAAGCTGTAGTTCCCGTTTCCACATATTTTTCTCATAACTCCTCAAACTCCCATATAAAGTTCTCGCCATGTAGATGCCCCCACCCCCGTCACAACATCCCGTAGTCGTATTTTTTATTCATCGTAGTTTGTAGCATATCCTGTAGCTTAGGCCTATATAGTTCCTATTTTCTAAATATTAACACGTCAATATTTCACCCCGTAATTTTCCGTATATTTTTTTTCAAAACCCTGTCGGCGTGGGGTAACCCGTATAGTATCCATACATACGACAATCTAAGCGAAATAACATAACATTTCTTTCTTTCACACACCGTTTGCACTATAAGAGCCTGTAAGTTATTTGCGTACCGCATATAGCGTCTTACGCGTAATCGCCCGTTGGCACGCGTAACCACCCGTCGCAAAGCTCCACACATACGCGCCGCTTAGTAACGCGTACAAACAAATGGTTGCCACGCGATAACCACCCGCGACAACGCCCACGCCTCGCGCCGCGTAGTAACGCGTACAAACAATAGTAAGTTATCATAGCCACCGATCCACATTTTCGTTGATTTATCAGTCCCATTCTGAACGGATTTCGTCCAAAAATATGCGCTACACCCGTCCGGTATCCTCACGCACCGTTCACGTGAATTTGGCGTCAATCTGGATCGAAACTGGCGGAGTCTTATGCGTAATACCACATACCTACCCACAAACAACATTAGCCAATTATACTTTTATAGTAAGACTAGCGGGAGGCCCCGCTTCGCGCGGGCTCCCCTAGTTGAGTGAACGGAGCGATCACTGAAGAGAAAAGAGCACTGAAACTGAGCGATCACTGAACATAAATATCACTGGAACAGAAGCGATCACTGAAACTGAAGCGATCACTGAACAGAAATCACTAAACTGAAGGCGATAACTGAAGAAGTAACACATATGGCGACACCTTCATAATCAAACCAATATGGAATACACAACTCATCGAGTCACTCCCGTATGATTTAGCCCGTCAATCCGTGAATTTAACTCCCCCGTCACAAAACTTTTAGTTAACTCAATATCCCGTATCATATCCTGTATCTCGATTTCAGTTATCAATTTAGTTTCATTTTCTCGTATTTTTTAAATATAAAATGCCAATATTAATCCCTTATAAGTTTTCCATTTAACTTTTCATATGTCACCTCATTTGTTCTCTCATAACTCCTCAACTTCCCGTAGAAACTTGTCTTCATCCTGCAGTTTATGCATCCCCCCGTCCGCCACATCCCGTAACGTATTTTTTCCACACTCAAGTCCCGTATAGTTTCAGCATATCCCGTAGCTTAGCCCTATGGATAGGGCCCTCTTCCTATTTTCTAACTAAAACCGCAATATTTAATCCCGTAACTGACCGTAATGTCAAGTTTTTTTCTCAACACTAAATCTCAAAACTACTTCCCCGCGGTGTTCTAACCCGTACTTTCCATCACAATTCAAGGGCGAAATATACATGACCGGTTAGTGATCATTATTTTCTTTACCCACATCACCGTTAAATATAGCTCGGTGGTTTTGCACTACCGTACACATGTATATGCGCCTGTTACTTGCGATACCGCATGTTCGTATCACGCGGAACCGTTGCGTACCGCAGATACCGTCTCACGCGTAACCACCTGTCGCAACGCACCACGCATACGCGCCGCTAGTAACGCGTGCAAACAAATGGTATTTTTTTTTAATTTCATGCAACCGAGCACATTTTCGTTGATTTTTCAGTCATTTCTGAACGGATTTCGTCCAATATTGCGCTAAACTAACCCGTCCCGTATCCTCACGCACCTTTCATGTTGAATTTGCGAATATGGATCGAAAATGACGGAGCCTTTTAGCGAACTCATACATACATACATACAACATGTGGCAAATTATATTAAGACTAGCGGAGGCCGCGCTCTTTGCGCGGGCTACCGCTAGCTGAGTGAACCGGAGCGATCACTGAAACTGAGCGATCACTTAAGAAGGACACACTATGCAAGGCGAGACTGCACCAACAACGTCACCCTGACTTTAGGACTCCCCTGTGTCGCAAATTTGGTATCTTTTAAAACAAGCTTTAAATACCTCAAATTCCCGTACCTATCCACCTATAGCTCATATGTTTCGCATTGCTAAGGCACGTCAACTGAATATAATCCCGTATAACTTTCGATATAGTTTATTTTTTTCTCGTATTTCTTTAATAATAAAACTTCAATATTTATCCCGTATAGGTTTTTCCCGTGTATTTTTTTTTAATCAAAGTATGCTACTCCCCGTGGGGCAAGCTGGTAGTTCCCTTTTCACATATTTTTCTCATAACTCCTCAAACTCCCATAATAAGTTCTCGCCATGACCCCCCCCCCCCCCCCGCACACATCCCGTAGTCGTATTTTTTTTATTCATCGTAGTTTGCAAGATATCCTTAGCTTTATAGGCTATATAGTTTCCTATTTATAAATAATTAACACGTCATATTTAATCCCGTGATTTAATCCGTATATTTTTTTTTTTTTCTTTTTGAAACCCTGTGGGCGTGGGGTAAATTACCCGTATATTATCCATACATACGACAAACACAGCGAAATAACATTTTCTTCCCCACATCGTTTTGGCACTTAAGCCTGTAAGTTATGCGTACCGCATATAGCGTCTACTCGTAACGCCCGTTGGCACGCGTCAACCACCCGTCGCAAAGCTCCAACATACTCGACTCTTAGTAACGCGTACCCAAATGGTTGCAACGCGTAAACCCCCCGTCGCAACGCCCACGCATACGCGCCGCTTAGTAAACAAAGACTTAGTGCTTAGTACAAACAACTGATAATTTATCATGGCAACCGAGCACATTTTCGGTGATTTTTCAGTCCTTTCTTGAACGGATTTCGTCCAAATATTGCGCTAAGCCGTCCGGTATCATCACGCATCTTCCACGTGAATTTGGCGCAAAATGGATCGAAACTGACGGAGCCTTTTGGCGAACATACACACCTACCTACATACATACAACTTAGCCATTATGTATTATAAATTATGGAAAAATCATTTTTCAAGGACCTTTTTTGTTATACTCAATTTTAGCCATAATTTTTGTTGTGGTTTTTTTATATAATTGCGCACCCATGTCAGCTTTCTAATAAAACAATAAAAACATGGGATCACCAAGGTCCCTTTGCGATATTCATGCTAAATCCTTAAAAATGAACCTCTAGACATCTTAGTTGCGTATAGCGCAGAACAGAAAAACAGAATACGTGGTGCGATCTCCATATTCTCTTTAACCTTTCTTTCTTACGTTCTGCATTCGAGTTTCGTGTTACATACTTAATGTTAAATCCCTATGTTTAGACCTATTAAATTAGGGTTTGAATAGATTATCTTAATGCCGACTTCAATGAAGGACTCTTTACCTACCTTCGAATTTTCACAGGAAATATTGCAAATAAACATAACTACATTGAGGTGAAAGGCAACACTATTCGAATTATCAATCTAATCCCAAAACACTCTAATATTAACATAAGGGGTTTGACTTGTTAGTGATCTACTCGAAAAAAATTTCCAGAATTCACATACATGGTATTTACAACAGTGTTGATTAAGAATCTGAAAATACAAAAAGAGATTTTCTCGATGAATTTGTGGTAATTTCAATCATGGTTGAGGTCCCGATGTCGTTCCTAAAAATTTTTGAATAAAAAAATTAGGGTCACCGACTTACTTTTTCCATTACACGGCAACGCCGAAAACCACTGAAATTGGACACTTTTTTCAATTGTGGCGTCTTATTGGGCGGCAAGAAAAAATCCGATCCACATTCGGCATGCAAGCAAAGCAGGGACGCAGGCGTAGAGTGCGCGATTTTAAAATAAGCAAACAACCCACAGTTATCCGCGGTATCTGCGTATGATACCTTCGCAGCTCAAAACTAAAATTCTTCCATTTGTCATGTAGGCGAGAAAAATACCTTAAGTTCTCGGTGAAAGCTGGTAAAACATTGGCAATAGAATTTCTTTCACCCAATGCATTTCTATAAGGTCCCCAGAATGCAATACTAAAAAGTCCAGAAAAATCAAGTGGGTGGAAATGATACTAATTTGCATCTAAATCTAGAATGGCTGCCAATCCTAGGATTTTGTGTTTTAACAAGATTTTGTTATTACTTATCTAAAAGAATATTTGCACCTATACTGCCAATTTGGTATATTTATGAATACTTATATTGTATGTCTTATACAGACACCATTCTTCTTTACGTAAGGTCTTATTTGCAGAAATCCAAAATGGCCGCCCAATTCCTAAATTTTTAAACGGATTGTGTTTATTGCTTACCTAAATAACTTTGCCACCTAAAATGCTTAAATTTATTACATTTAAAATGACTTTTAATTATATTTTATTTGTCCTATAGGCCGACACCATACATGCTTGGTAGAAGTATACCTAATTAGCACTAAATCAAATGGCTGCCAATTCTAATTTGAATCAAGATTCCAACTTTGAATCGGTTATATAATCTATTATTGCCCTACAGGACCAAAACACTTATCTTTGGTTTTTCACAATCACGGCTATATAATGCTTAGAGCAACCCACCTCCATCTTACACCCCCCCCCCCCCCACACACACCCACACACGCCACGCACGTGCGTGCGTGCGTGTCGGAAATTCTATCTAATTTGTATCTATAATTTAATATACTTATCTCTCACACAGTACGAAAAAGGACGCAAGAGGCAGGAATTGGATGCGCTTTTTACTCGCCGATTCGTGTGGTTTTAATGCCACATGCATCGGCCTTCAAATTTGTGTATTTTTAACAAAGATGGCCCAGCAGCAAGCAGACCTTTAAAGGTCATCCAGCATTAAATTCAGACATAACATTTCAAATGATGAGCAGAAAGGCAAACATCATAACCACGCATAAAGCCTATGATAGTAATCAACGGAAGGTCAGATTTAGTCATTTGAGGCAGAATGAATATCAAAAATCATTATCATTCAAATTTGTGCTAATTTTAACAAAGATGTCAGCGGCAAGCCAAGACCATTTAATAGTAACTCAGCAATTAAATTTATACAAAACATTTCACATGATGAGCAAAAAAGGCAACAACAACCCGCCATAAAAGCCTATGGTAGTAACAAGCATTCAAAATCAGCATTTAGATGAGCAGAAAGCAAAATCATCCACGCATGAAGCCATGGTAATATCAACCATGCAAGAACAGAATTAGCATTTAAGTAATATGAATATCAAAACAGTTTATATCAGTCCATTTGTGCTATTTTATCTTTTAAATTTAATAGTATATCATCAATTTAATTCTATCAATTTACATGATGACCAGCAAGCAAACACCATAGCCCGAGGTATTAAATAAAAGTACTAGCACATTATAGTAATATAATTTAGCACAAATCCTTCAGCAGGCAATAGGGCCCTTGCAACGAAGGTAAATTATATTGAATGGACTTTTGTTTTGTCCCTCCATATGACTCCAATGCATTAAAGAATACAATGCATGCACCTGGTCACTGAAATTCAGCTATTTCTACAGGTGATCCTTTGTATTCTCTGCATGCGTTGGTTGTTTTCTGCGGCAGGTCTGCCAGATAACCTATTGACGCTGCCCCCTTTCAATCGCCCTATATATATGAAATTAACACTTGGTAATGATAATATTGCACTTCAATCACAATTTCACATCATAATAGAAGTGATTTACACAATTGGCATTTACTATTTAGCTACCTAAATTCCACACCGGAAACTGTAGAGGTGACGTAGCGAAATGTTCCACACAGAGACAGCAGGTGGAAGTGGTATAAATTGACAAATTTTATTACACGTACTGGAGGGATTTAATTGTGACATTTAAGAAAGCGAGCAGGAAAGGAGAAAAAATGGCATCCAAACAAGTTACCTCGAAAAGGTACTTGCTACCACCCCCCCCCGCCCCCCCCCGCGGCGGAAAGGTCTTCAAAATGATGTATGCAGATTTTGTAGAGTTGCTGGCAAAATAGCGAAGCGCAATTTTCAAATGCTGGCGAATGAAGATGGCCACCCATCTCAACTGGACGGGGGGGGGGGTGAACCGAATGTGAGAAATGAAATAAGTTTTAAACACCATTCACAACAGCCAAACATCACACACACACCAAATTGTTATAGTCACGCTTGTTGTAGCGGCTTGAGGGTTAGCCACGCTTGTTGTAGCGGCGACAATGTTATTGACACCGATAAGCAGTACGACCAAAACTTAGATACAACAAGGTTAGAGAAACAACCATGTGTCCTGGTTGATCGCGATCTACGAAAAACCACACCCCTAAAATGAAAATTACGGTGAAAGTGGAAACGTAGACTCCTGGGCTAGCGACCACCCCTTCCAGGCTGGGGACACAGGTTATTCCACTAACAGGCGATTTAAAGGCGCCTTGTTCTGTCGCCTCTGGGAACCCAGATTTAAACCGGGGTTAGTCATAATTTTGAAACATATTTTCACATTATCTCGCCCTCATTTCACTTCCAAATCCACTTCTTGCAAAAGAAATACAAAACCAAAAAAAATGTCGTTTTAGTGGATAACCACCACCAATATTAGCACAGTAGTGATAAAGAAGATACCAGTAGTCTTCCCACAAGTGCATTGCTTCCATGGAAGTTTTTTTGTAGCAGGTTGCAATGTGGATCGTTAGGATGAAAACGCTCTTAAAATGCAAAGTTTGGAAAGATCAGTACTGCATTTAGCCATTTTCACATCACTAACGATCCCCATCAGTACCTGTACAAACCTCCATTGGAAGCAATGATTTGGGAGCTATTGAATCTCCATTGGAAGTTTTTGTACAGGTTGCAATGTGGCTCGTTAGAGGATGAAAGCTTTTAAAATTGCAATTTGAAATCATTACTGTCATTTAGCCTGTTTTTTCATCACTAACGACCCACATCATTACCTGTACAAAAACCTCCAATGGAAGCAATGCATTGGGGGAAGCTATTGAAATCTTCTCTGTAGTGAATAGGGCCTTGGCAATATGCTTAAAATCGCTTCCATTAACCAACCGAAGTTCGTTTTCCTCCCAAGTTTGGTGGTGAGTGTATGCAGGTGCCAGCTCCATATCAGTGGAGACAGATACACAAAAATCGGACAAGACCCATTTTAGGCGAAAATAGCGCGCAGGCAACTCTCCCTCAATGCTTTTGATAACCCCAATTGACATTTTACAGATAAAATGGCCATTAGGAAGGGGGCGTAAAGTAAATAAAATGTGGCCTAAAATGCCTAGCCCGTAATACACCCATTTGCAACATCAGTTTTAAAAACAACCATGAAAAAATTGAGAATGTCTTGTGAATGAACCTCATGTTCCTCAGAAAAGAAATTTAGACAACAAATTACAGTTTGATTGACTGGAGGCCTATATGGTGGAAAAGAAGACCAGCTAAAAATGTGTTGATAACAAACTTAAATTTGACTGTGATTAAAACGCCCCTCTCAGAGCAAATTGACACAAGAGGAAATTAATTAAAAGGGGGTACCAAGCTAGTGTAATGGAAAAAACCTGCGCCCTGAAACTTAGAGTTGGTTGTTAAAAAGTCAAATTAGGCTGAGGCAAACCATACCTGCGTAGAAAAAAAATGGTCAAGGTGCAAATCGTGGCTGTTCCCAAATCCAAGTGTGTTACAAGTTAGTTAGCTGAGGCAAGACAACCGTGATTGAAACAGTGTCCGAGTGACTGAGTGTCCTACCATCATCGAGCCATGTGTTTTTCCAATTTTGAGTGCTGTACGCAATCATTTGCCACAGTATTGAATATATACACAATGGCCTGTCTACAGGTTCGCAGTTTATTCCGTTAATTTGAACAATGGTAGTCAGGGCAGCTCCATGGGGAACACTTTCTTTTTTAAGGGGTAAAACTAAAAACAAACATTAAAATATCCCTGAGGTGTTGCTCCAAACAAAAAAAAAAAATGTAAAGAAGAAAAGAAATGAATAAACTGTTCAAAGGTTGCAATTTGTATAAAAAGAGCAGATAACACTTACCACAACTGCTCTAAATTAAAAAAGGAGTTCATGGCCGCTTTTTGATGACTTACAATTGAAGCATAGGAAAGTGCTAATACGCAATCCAGACAGAAAACTTTGCGTGAACTCGGCTTGGGATAAATCGAACCAGAGCTATGCTATAGACAGATCTCCTCTCGCTTCAACAGCAAGACATTCCAAAAGGCCAAAAAACAACCCCAACCCAAACCAACCTTATCAACGAGCTAACATAGGTGAAAACGACAAGCAAGTAGGATAATGGGGTTAAATACCTGAATTATGGTAACGCAACCGACGCATCGCTTAAAATGCGTATGTACAGTAATCCACAAAATTGAAAAAAGCAAATTTAACCTGAACGGACTGCAAATGATGCCGCAATTTGAAACTGTCTTGGCAGACTTAACAGCTAAAGCGCCATCAAAAGTGAGACACAGTTCCTAGCCATGAAGCTAAACCCATCATTTTATGTATACCGACTACTTGCAAGAATAAAACAATCCAACAAAGCTTTTCATATCTACTGAAGATGCCAAGAAAAAACACCTGAGCTGAAAGTCCTGAACCCCAAAGAAATAAAAACAAAGACAAAACTAACACAGAAATCTGCATAAATTCCTAAATTGAAAAGGAAAAAAAAAAGGGGGGGGCAAACACCCTGAGGGCACAATATTTATAGTTAAATAGAAAGCAGGAATATTATTTATTTTTTTCAATAAAATGAACCGGAACGACCTCAAAACTGTCTCAAAAGACCAAAAAACAACCCGCAAAATAAACATTAAATTTAAAATATCAACGACCTTAAAATCTAACATTGCTTAAAAGGCAAGAACCAAAAAATGGCGTACAAAAACAGATACAGCAACCCAACCGAAGCAACCGCAATCAACCGTTTTTTTAATTCCCAGAAACCCGGAATACGAACTACGTTTCCACATTATTTATACGCCAAAGATAAACGATGCAACCACAAAAACGCGAATTACTGACACTTCTCGCACCCAGACTACAAAATGCAGTACACACCCTCTCTGTATGGCCAATTGGGGCAGACTTAAACATAAAATAAGAAATCCGCACACAATCAAAAGTCGGACAAACCGGAAAAGACATCATGGAATACTAGGGGCAGGCAAACTTAACCTGAACTAAACATTTACTTAAAAACGCCAAAACCTAAGGCCAAAAACACGTAAGGCAAACAAGCACCTATAGCTACCATAATGGCTGGTAACGGGTGACGACCATAGCTTCATTCACCGCGAGAAAACAACCTGCTCACAAACAAAAGGTACGACCACCGCACATCGCGAGACATTACGCTTTCAGCGCGTATCCAATTAATTGATTTTAACTCAATATTTTTTTTGCCCCATGTCCGGATGTCCGCTTCCGGTTAGCGGCTATACCCTAAAATATTCATCAAGCTACTAAGGGGGCCGATGTACCTTTACCCACAAGAACTACATCATGTAACTCACACCCACACAAACACCTGAGATCCCTGAGTTCTTATAGACCCCACGGAAGAATGAGCATTAAATAACACAAACGAGTTACACGTGGCCATTAGGCCTAATTGCCTTGTTTTACAAACAAAAATCAGATAATGTAGTGAGCGTATGAGAAAAACTGTGTATCAATTACACAAGTCTGAATAATATTGTTGGACTGTACAACATAAGCGCGTGTTGACTGTGTGAAACAGGATGACACCACTGAAATTTCACGCGATGCACAATTGAACAAAGCATACGCGAGCCTCCATGTCTCCTGAAGCGCAAAGTTGGCAACTGGCGTCCAACTAATTTTTTATCCGCCTGTATAACCTCAACAAACACACACGTAATTAAGCGAACATACACAGGACATTTTAAAGGCAATAAAAAGTGGTTTGATTATGTGGCAGTTAAAGCACTGAAACATACAGCATAGACCAGCTATCGAGGATTGAGGTTAAAAAAGGGTGTGAAATACAGCGTTGAAGCCCCTGACCAATGAGCTGACTATGCATGGGAATGAATGATTGAACAATTTGAATTGAAAATCGATATCATTGAAAGCCCCCGGTTTTTTCTTAAGAGAATAATATCAATGTAATTATAGGTTGCAACACTTGAAGAGGGAGAAAAAGTAAAAATAAAAGTAAACAATTTCGGAGAAAGGATGCACAATAGTGTTTTGAAATACTGAGGGATGGCTAAATTTGCTATGGATTGGACGACACCCAATTGAAAAACCAAGCGTACCTGAGAAACCTCTTCAAATCGATGGAGTAGTGCTGCAACTAGCTTTACACTCAGCCGGTATTTCCGCATTAGTAAGTCCTGGAATCTCATGAAACAACGCATTGCACCTCGCAAATACAATAGAGTTTTTTACTAGACTTAAACTGCTGTCTTGAAATGCAACTAGAATCAGGATAGTTCTACTGCATACGGGATTAAAACAGGAGGTAGGTGCTGGTTTAAATTACTTTTGTCGACCTGATTCCACACTATAGTTCGAACATCTGTGGGCACACTGACTCAATACTTAATTACTTGATAGCAGAATTCTGCAGACCTGACATCACCTTATGTCGAATGCGTCATACGAAGTGGTAGAAAACTGCTTTACCAATTTATTGCGCTTTATGTCAATGATTGAGAGACACATGACTGTATTTTTCTTCCCTTTATTAAACAGTATTAGTTATGAAATCCAATTTGAGAGTTCCTGCTTTAGAAATCCTTTTGTGCGAAACAGGGCAAGAACTGATTCCTGGAAGTTGTATGACGATGATGCAGGCTACAGTAAAAGTCACTATGCGCTCGATTTTTCACCTTTAATTAACAGAGCTTTTTGACTTGGCTGATTTTGTACTGAAAACACGATACGTAGCGGGTCCACATCTATGTGAGTTCAACATTAACTAGTCCTCAAAAGTTGCACTAAATGTTGATTGGTGACATCTCACGTTTTCGAATTCCTGTGATACCTGGTTAAATAACCTGACTGCAACGACCGGTGATAAGAAACCAAGTGCCGAACCCGGCGACAGTGGGCATCACAATGATCCCAGGAAAACTACGTCACGGACAGAGTGCGCAGTGATTGGCCAACCAAAACAAAAAACCCAAAATGGCCACACTGTGTCGATATAAGTGGAATTTATTTAACAGCAAGCTGGTCCCATAAATCGATTTTATTACCTTCATGATAATACTTGAATATGTGAATATGTTTCCTTGGCCTTTGTCATCAAACAAATAAAGTCCTCCAATATCATTACCAAGCACAATGCCATACAAACCTAAATGTAAAAAAATTGAAAAAAAAAAATGTTTTAGTTTGAAGAGAGTCCAGGGTTTTCGATCAAAAAATTAGGATTCTCGATTGAACACTTTTGATTCTCATTGAAATCTTAGTATATCGGTTGAAAAAGAAAGTTTTTCAATTGATAAAACCTTTTTTTATAAATTCTAAAATTCATCTAAAACCTTTGGATTTTCAATTTCAAATTCTGAATTATCGCCGATATACAGTCCTGTTTCCATTGAAAAAATAGATTTTTTTAAAAAACAGTATTCTCGCCAAGAGAAGATCCAGTTTTTCAATACACGAAGATACACCAAGTTTCAACACGAAGGAAGAGAAGAAGAAATCCAGATTTTTGACTGAGAATCCAAGTTTTTCAAATGCAAACCAGAATCTTCATCTAGATCCCCATTTCTTCATCGAGAATTAGTTTTCAATCGAAAAGCTTTTTTATAATTATAAACCAAATTACCATCAAGAATCCATTTTTCAATTGAGAAATTGGGGCCTTTAAGATCTCACCGTCTCATGACGTGGCTCAATGTGTGGTTCTCCTGATTCCTATCAATGTCAAAAACACTTTGGTCTTTGCCTAGGGGCCTGTCACACACGTACACTGCTTTTAGGTTCAAGTTAGAAGAGACGACCATTGCTCAGACCACATGGAGGGATCGAAGATGTCCCATAGGATGCTGTTACTGCATGTTCATGGATTAGGTACAAAGTGACTCGTGGAACTCTCTTATCCTTGATAGTGTTGGTATGGAGGCATAGGTTACCAGGTTCGTCCACATGTCTTGGGCGTCCTTGATCTTCTGACGATCCCCCAAAGGTTTGGCAGGAGCTATACCAGACAAATTGGAATATATCTCAGGTAGCGCCAAAGGCACCACTACAAGTCTCATTGCATCATTCAGATGACTCAATCTTGTGTTTACTCTGTGACTCCATACTGGTGCCGTATTCAGAGTGAGTATGCCAAGCCACAGTTGATGTGTAATTAATTAAAGGATGCATCGCATCCCGCTCCTGCGAGCCTTCTAAGGAAGTTGACATGAGACTGAGTCTTGGCAGCGCTGTCTTGGTGGGTTGATGGAAAGTAAGGCTGAGGTCAATTATGACGACAAGGTTCTTTGCTGTTGGATCGCTTGCACAGTTTTTCTCATCTAGAGTGATGTTTAATTTTCTATTTGCCGCCGTGTTTTTGCAAGATGGAATAGAGTCTACAGTCTGGGTTTGCTGAGTGTCAATTGCCATCGTTGTAGACAGTCCCCGGGTGGACTACAGTGTTATGGTCTTTGAATCAGCAGCTATTCAAGTGCCGTGTCGTCTGTGTAGGAGTAACTGCAAAGAAACTCCTTCACCTATCTGATATATATGTTGCCAGTACATAACCCTGTGGGACACATTCAGAAGTTATGGGCTTTCACTATGGGCATTGCCCATTGAACATTCCCGAGGAACGAAAGATCCATGAATGGATCATATTATGAAACTTGACAAGCTTTGACATCAGGAAGATTTTGAGTAGCTCAAGATAGAGACCTCGATGACAGACTGTATCGTAAGCAGCGATAATCCTATAAAGATTGCTCCAAACTGCTTCTTCTTGAAGGCCTGTCTTGATATCATTGGCAGTCTTACTATCTGATCTGAAGTGATTTACCGCTTTGCAGCCCATGTTGGTGGATTGGTAGATTTGGCCTTGACCGGGTCACATTGTTCTATTGAGTATCAGTCTCCCAAGCAGCTTATCGTGTGAGAAGCGGCGAGATGGTTTTAACCCTTGGGCTCACTTGCTGGTTTCCTTGGGCTTCAGGATTACCTGACCTTTGAAGTCATCCATCTTGAGGAATTGTTGCTGATCCCATAGAAGTAGAGAAAGAAAGGTGCCATATGCTTCCAGAATTCTGTATGAATGTTGTCATTGCCAGGAAGCTTTCCCATTCTGAACACTTTGATTGCTTCGGCTTCGGTGATCTCATTTATAGGTGAATGGTTAAGACACGTAGAAGTTGTTAAATCTCTTTGTTAACAGCACGAGCGTGGGCTTTTGCTGTGGGAATGGTCTTGCATTTTTCCATTGGTGAACGATGCAATTTTGCAGAGAGATAGGACACTGCTTAGCTGGACACTACGACCGGAGTTTGTTGACGGTGTTCCAGGCCTTGTCAGCTTGAGTGGGTAAGTTGATATTGGATTGGATACTCTCCCTCGTTGCATTGCATCCCTTGTCCCAACGGGGTGTAGGGGTTCTGCGTCTTGGAATGGAATGTTTAGCTGCTTGGTGGAGCAAGCATAGAGCAGAAATCAGAACACTTTGTCCTATGTTGAAGACTGAAGAAGTCAGGTTTTGGCAGCGTGGATGACAATTCACTAATGAGTTGTTTGCACTTGGGCCACTTGGCTTTCCTGAGAGTTCCATCTCTTTTTTGTAAAGGCCGGAGTGGTGACCTTGAATGTCCACTGATGACCCAGATAGAGAAGTGGCCTGATCTGGTGCATTCTGTAATGATCTTTTCTGGAGCAGCGATCGAATGTCTCCCGGGGACTGTTGACGGTTTGGGATAGGTTAACGGCCAATGAGTGGCTTGAGTAGAAGGCAGGTGGACCCTTACTATGCAAACAGCAGTTGGCGGTGATGGAATAGTCATTTCCACCAGAACATAACATTTTTATCAATATTGTAATGTGCAGTGCCCTACTTTTCAGCCACAATGGGTGTAATGCAAATTAAGAGCACACGGCTACACACGTTACCGGAGATATAGGCGGGGCGTGAAGTGGACAAATAAGCCTTAACCCGGACAAAAATTCCTCTATCCATGATTTCGGTATCACGGGATGCAGGAGATCATGCTCTAGCTCTATAACATATCAAAAATCCGCCAAAAAATCCGCTTGGGGGAAACTTTTATGAGTATTTCAAATTCATTTTTTATACCAAAAATCGAGTTACCGTCGTTAACAAGGCGGGATGTAACATTCGAAATGCGTGTTAAGTCTGTGCGTGTAAGTGCAGAGGGACGTTGGGCGCGATTAATTTCTTAGGAA
The DNA here is from genome assembly GCA_023653785.1 of Ophioderma brevispina. NCBI lineage: Eukaryota > Metazoa > Echinodermata > Ophiuroidea > Amphilepidida > Ophiodermatidae > Ophioderma > Ophioderma brevispina. The sequence continues at coordinate 49,791 of JAMKCH010085321.1, forward strand.
GCGAGGACGCGGTAATCCCGGATGAAAGAAACCTCTCCGTGTGTTGTGTTGGTTGTCTAATAAATCCCCAAACAGGAAAAACGCGCCTCCGGAAAAAATGGCCTATAATTGTTGTCAAAAACTTTGATATAGAGATATCTTTGAGAAGGTATTTTTCGAAAAAAAATATCATAAAAATAGATTCAATTCAAAAACTTAAATGGAATCATAATAATGTAATAGTATTTAATTTTTCCATTGACTTTTGGCCTTATTTAAAAAATACAATAAGCATTCACTTTTATTTTCTAAAGATGTTTATTTTCCAAAGCTAAAAGTTATGCCGAAGGTAGAAAGGTTACTCATAAACACAAGTTTTTTGCCAAAGTTTCTTAACGTTTTTGCCATGTAACTTTTCAGGAAATGTTGGCCAAATGGATGATAATTGCCAGCGACCCGCGAAATCTAGAAGACCCAACTCCGTTGTAACCAAATGGTAGCTTTTGGCGACATAGGTCTACTTTCTTCAAAAAGGTTTCAATTTAACAAAATAATCATGACTGCACTTAAATTTTGCAAGTATTGTTCATGTACAAAAGGTGACCACTTTGTTTTTACTCTATTGATACTCTGTAGCCAAAAGAACTTTGAATATGGCTAAATCTCTTTAGCGAAAATATTCAAAAAGGACACGTTAAAAGTTCACTTTTGAGGGACCCCTGAGTATATTTTTGTTAGACGTAATCGGCCTTTGTCCAAAATAGTTCGCCATTTCGGAAGTCTAGGCCACCCCCAAAGAAGATTTCATTCCAGATTGCAAGCTCTAATAGTGATATCTAGTCTTGGATAGGGACTTTTTGCTGCTTCGCTCGACGTTAGATTTTCGAAGGCTGGTGTCGCATTAATTTACCTGTAGACGTAACTGTCATTTTTAAAAAAAATCAATAGCTTCACAAGTAACTGCCCGTAAGCAAAATTATCATTTAAAAGTATTTACATTTAGATGAGAACGTAAAATACTTGCTCACCCCCGACGTGGTCATCGTGTTCTTGTTGAAGCTATCGGCCGCGTGCGTGCGAGGTTACATTCCGCAACGCGTAAGCGTATGTCGCGAATGCGATGTTCGGACTGTTACACGAAACCATGGCGAAATAATCCGAGTTCAACAATTATCATGGCAAATGACGAAAGAAATTACAGTAATATCTAATCATGTTCATACCCAAAATTTTACGTGTAAATCGTATATTCAACTCTCATTTAGATATAGGCCTATATTTTACTGATCCTGTTGTGTGTACATCTCTATAAAAACTTGATGTCACTGAAAAATTGTGAATTTTACCAGGGAACAGGACAGTCATTTAGCTAATTTCTGTATAAATGTTAACCTGTTTACGATGTGCGTGTTGTAAAAATATTGTAGGTCCTACATATTACAGTATTACACAGCAATTCTTCTGCCAACAAAATACGGGTTAAAAATAATCTAATTAAAACACTTTGAAATGCATTTGTTTAACCAGCAAAGTGTTTACCCTATTTTGGCAAGAATGCATGCCCCGTATATAAATACTGTAGAAATTTAAAAAGAGACCCACGTTTACATTAGTTATAGCATCCAACTTATACTGTTAATAAACTCACCAAATACATTGTAGTGTTTGATTGAATATTATTTTACAATATTGTGTAATACTTTTGGGTGGTATAGACTGAATAATGCCCGTATAATACTCTAATTTTACATATTTTTGAAGTCATGAATGCTCTCATATGTATTACAGGAAACATTCATCGAGTGTGATTGCAGAAGACCAAAATAATTCTTATGTCTACAATAATTTTGGTTTATTTTTTTCGGAGCCCGGTCACCTTTAAACATTAAAAACGGATTGAAAATCGCTTTGTGAAAGGATTATGAACAATTTAATCGCTTTCAAATTTCGAGGATAGTATTTTTTCAATATAGTTCGGCTGTGATTTTACCCAGAATTTCACACGCGCGCCAGGCCACGTGTATGTAATCAAAATGATCATTTTCAGCATCCATGACAAAAAAACAAGTATAAATCAGAACATATACAAAATATACAACATTAATAGAAAAACCATGCAAGTGAAACAAAAATGTTTCTCAAGCGACATAACCTTAGCGGCAAAAGTCAGTTTGTGCCTGCCCCTTTATTGGTTAACAAAAATGCGGTAACCCGCATTGTAAAAAGTGTAGACTTTAGAGTATTATACAGGCGTCCATCCATGGTAAAATTGGGAAAACATCGAGTGAAAGTTCAAAACATTATTAACAAATGTATATTGAGTTTGAGAAGTATGAGAATAAAAAAAAAAACATGACGCCACCCCAACGTTGAAACCTGTCCACATTGTAGATTTTTTATTGTATTACATATACCTGTAAAATTTACAGTTTGTGGTAAAAATATTGCAGTTGAAACTATATTGTACCGTTTTTAATGGATTTTTGACAGCCGGTATGATGATTGTGTATAATACTGTAAATATGTTAGTACTTAGGCCTATAAATAGAATATTAATGAATACTTACAGTGACGTAGGGCAGCCTTGTGCATCTGAGGAGCAAAAGACCGGTTTATAGAGGAAAGACTTCTCGATTGGAGGGTAAATAAGGATCCAAAAAAGGGGCGATTTTGCATTTTCAAGAAGTTTACCTATTTTACCTCTTTGTTGGGAGGGTGGGGGAGTGGGCGCAATAGCCCTACCCCTCCCCGAGCGCTCCCTATTGCCATATTGGGCAATGCTACTAACATTCTTTAATATTTGAATAAATAAACTCAGATTTAATTTAGTCATAATAGGCCTACAAAATTATTTAATATAATCGAGTTTAGCAGAACCGAATGGTGACTAAACCAATGTTGAGAGCGGCGGAAACCGTCATTAAGTTTCCGCGGTTTTTTGTGTAACCGGGCCATCACGTGATATGTGCGGGGCTCAGCGTGGGGCGCGAGTTGTTGATCTCATTCACGTTATAGTTTTGATCGTGAACACACGGTATTGGTTCAAATGTTGATTATTGTTAATAAATTTAATGTTAATGTATTGAACTTCG
>JAMKCH010085322.1:0-60394 GCA_023653785.1 Ophioderma brevispina
CCCCTCTAAGGCAAAAAAAGCCATTTCTGTGAGGATTCGTTCACGGGGGACGTGGAGATATGCGTCCTCTCAAATCCAACTTTGGCCCCCCCCGCCATCCCCTTGGGTAAGGTAGGTGGAGGTGTTATAAGCCCTCTGTTGAATTGGATGCGAGAGGCATGTCACGTCACGATTTGGCCAGCATGCCAGCCCTATCTCTTGGCAGGATCGCGTCCTGTAGGCATTGTCTCTTGGAAGAGGGGTGAACGCTCAACCCCTCTGCACTTGGGAGGGCAGGTTGTGAACTCTGTGCGGTACCCGTGGGTTACACATCTAGGACCCACGGTTCCGATGTCCTGCCTGCCACGCTCCCCCGCGAATTCATGAGGTACCAACCGCCTACCCACGGAATGGCGATTTGCTGTACTGGGTAGTCATAAAACGACCTTCGTCGGTTTTTTCCTTGACTTTCCTCCGGCTTTTGGCTGGCCTTTCGCACCTTTTGCGTTTTACCTTTATATCTCTGTCTCTTACTGCTGGGTTTACCGCCGCTTTACCGCCGGTGCTACCGCTCCCTGGTTTCTGATGGGCTTTGTATGCCCTGGTAAGGGGTACGGCTTGGCTGAGCCGCCCCATTGAGGGTCCGGAGGCTTTGGCCTCTGCTTTCCCCCGAAAGGGTTGTTTGGTTCCTTCTTTTCCTTGCTTGCCCTGATCCCTGAGGTCCCAGATTTTGTCGCCGAAACAGCCTTCTTTCGCTCCAGCTCCTTAGTCGGGAGGGAAGGCCATTGACCACCGAAAAGGTCTTTTCTCCCCCAGGGGGCCTCGAGCATTCCACGGGATTCCGTGGAGTTCAAGCAAGGCCTTGGCGACCAAATGGCATCTAGATCTCACCGACCTGGTCGCCTTACTAGCGCAATGCTCCGGCGACCAAGTGATAAGGCCGATACCCAGGTTGATCGCCTTCAGTGGCGGCTTTGGAAATTGACCTTGTCCGGCTCCGTCCGGACCGTGCCAGGTGGGGGGCGAAAAACCAACTGCTGGGCGTTGTTCCGAGGCGTATGCCCGTTCCCTAGCCAGGGAGTCAAGCGCCCGCAGCTCGCCATCCCGCTCCGTATTCCATCGTTGAACCCGGAATGGGGTGGGGGCTCGAGATTTACACCCCAGCGCCCTCGAACCCCTGGGGGAGAGTCTAAAGGGGGCGCCTCTCGAGTAACCCGGTCCCGTAGACATCGCCGGAAGGCAGGCTCTGGGCCCAGCGGTGTTAACCGGGTAGGGAGTGTCCTCTTCCCCCTCCGGGAAGGCTTGTCCCTAACCAGGGGATCCTTTCCACTTTCCCCTCAGAGTGTACTGAGTCAATGGTGGTCTTAAAGATCCCTTGACAGAGGTATGAAAGGCGTTGGGCGGACGGGCTGTCCACCTCCGAGATCTGACTCACCTGCGGGGGAGACAAACTCCAACCGCAGCTCGGCCGCGAAAAATGGGGCCGAACTCTAGGGGTTAGCAGACGGTCACGCACTGACCTTCCACGACTCGTAGGAGACGATGGCGGGACCCTGTATTGGTCGCCCCAGGCTCTGCCATGGGTCTCGTAATCCCATCTAATCGTTCCTTTCCTCCTGGCCTCGTCTACCTCCGCTGTATGCCGGTGACGCTCCCTGTGGGAGGGTTTCTGTCCACGGGACCTGCGACCCCTGGGGTCGGTCTCTCGCGGAGGGCGTGAAGGCCATGGAGTTCCGGAGTAGCCTGCAGATGGAAACCCTGTCATAGATCCCAAGGTGGATTCGCACAAGGGGCAGGAACGGCCTCTGCGGCTGGTCCGATTGGGGCCTGGTTTTCCTCACCACTTTGTGGGAAGAATGAGGAGGGCAGGTAAACGGTTTCGCCGTGAGGACCTTGCCATTTACAGAGGGAGAACGGCGTTAAGCTCGGCCCCCCAACCCTCCTCTCGTCTCAGGCCCTTGTGAGGGGCGACGTAGGTTGGGATTGATCTCCCGTCGACAGTAAACTGTCGGAGGGGAGGACCCGGTATGGTCCACTAGATGTGGAAGGTGGCACGCTATGATCTCTTCTTTTGTATTGTCGGAACTGTTTTGTCAGTGTGAGGGACGAGCTGACCCATGACAGAGGGTTCTGCTAGCTGTCGCAATAGATTACGAATACCGTTTTTGTTTACCACCTTTGGGGTGACGGGTTGGGTCCTCCAGACAAGGCAGTTGATGTCCCGGCCTCTTGAGAAAGACCCATGAGTCCTGGTCTCGGCCCTGTGTCCCCGCTTGATCACGAATCGACCTGTGGTCTGGGCTTCAAGCCTGCCCTCGGGAGAGCTGATCCAGGTTTCACCCACCCTGGTCGTATCCCCGTTCTGAGCTCCACTTCCGACCAGGCGCTCGACCTGGTACTGGCTTTGAATGCCTGCCCTCAAGGGAGCTGGGTCTAGGGAGCTGTCCGGAGCGGGTCTCCGACCTGGGTCCGACCATGACCGTCCTCCCGCCGTGAGCTCGCCCTTGGACAGCCCTAGAATGCCTGTCCTCAGGGAGCTGGTCTAGGAAGCGACCCTGGTCGGAGCGTCCGACCTGGGTCCTCGACATGACCTGGTCCTCCCGACCGTGAGCTTGACCTGGGACTGGCCTTGAATGCCTATCCTCCAGGGAGCTGGTCCAGGGAACGACCTGGTCGGGTCTCCGACCTGGGTCCCGACCACGACCTGGCCATCCCCGACCAGTGAGCTCGACCTGGGGCTTGGCTCGAGAGTCCGCCTGCGTGGGAGCTGGTCCAGAGATTACCTCGGTCGAGGTCCCAGACCGGAGTCCCGGTACCGACCTGGGCGCCTGCCCGGACCGTGATCTCGACCTGGGACTGGCCTAGGGTGCCTGCCTCTCGAGGGACGGGTCCAGGGATCACCCGGTCGGGAGCTCCTCGACCTACGTTGCCGTCGGGCGCCCTTGTGGGTCGGCCTCATTGGACGGCCTGACTCCGGTCATTGACTGGATCTCGTTCTTGTCCTTCGACCTGCCCGCTTAGGCGGGTGGGTCGAACCCGGGGCCTTCTTTGAGGACGCCGCACCCGGGGAGTTCTCGTTAGAGACCTCTTCAGGAAAGATCGGGATATCAGACACAACTGCTGGAGATCAACCAACTGCCGGCTTCAGGGTGTCGAGGGAGGAGTCCCTGGGCCTATTCCTCTGCTGCTTCCCCCCCATGGGGGCGCGCTGAGGGAAATGACTCCCTGATACCCGGGTGGGAGTGCTTCGTCTAGAGACAACTTGGGACTGGGTGTCCCCTTGTCCCTTGCGACGCCTCCCTGCACATGTCTCACAGACTTGGCCTATTTTGGTCTTGAGGGTGTCTTACGTCCCTCAACAGGCTTGCACTGCTCTCTGTCCACTTTTTCATCGAATGGTGCAACGCTTGTCCTGGGTGCATGTCCTAGCACACCGCAACAGGGCGTGGGGTCCCTGCTAGACAGGAACCACTTACAGTTCTTGCATCTGGGCTGTTTACTTGGTTGGAGTCCCTATTGGTGTCGCTTGATTGGTCATATCTGTAAATAATTAAAGAATTACAGAATTAGTACCCGGGCGTAAGAGAGAGCGAGGGGCACCCCCCCAAAATAAACTGGGACCAAGACCCGACCCCGAAGGAAGCTCTATCCATCCCCGATCGGGATCCCGTGGGGCTGCCCTAGAAGTTCCCCGACCTATGGGAGGGGACCCACCTCCTCCCCTAAGCCCCGACGGGAGAGAGACCTCTCGCCCCGTGTCCCCGATGCTCGTACCCAGTCCTGACCTCTGCGGAGGAGGGAGGATCGGGGCTGAATTCCTAATGTAAACCCGAGGGATGTTGGGGGCGGGTAAAGCCCCTTACCTCCGCCTCAAAGTTATAGGCAAGCCACTACCCATCATCCTCCCGGGCCCCTGGAGGTGCGACCAAGGGAGGGGAGCCCCAGGCCTTAACTCAAGTGTGTAGGAATCCAGCGCCCTTCGACCCCCCACCCAACGGGACCCGAGCATACCAGGGTGAGGGGGAGGGATAGAGATGGGAAAGGTCCCCCACCTTCCCGACTCAAAAGGGATTACCTGGCCCGCCCGGGCCCCCGAAAAACCCGGGACCTGAAAGAAGACCTTAATTAGACCCACTTCCGGTTTGAGGCGGGGGTCCAAACACTTTTAGATCATCCCAACAACATCCCTAGTCGATGGGGAACTCTCGGTGGAAAACTCTAAACTAAGTGATGGTCCCATTTTGGGGTGACCCCCCCCGGACTGACTCAACCTGCCCCAAAATCCTCTACGGGACCCCAGGACACCCCCACACCCCTATGAGCCCCCCGTGGCGGGGAGCGAGCCCCGGGGGCACCAGCACAAACACCAAATATGACTTATGGCACCACTGGCCCCACATACCTGAAAGTAAAAACAGGAATATCAGCCTGTAAAACCCGATTGGGGTCTGGCCTACCATACCTAAAACCAGAGCTCAATGTGCAGTAGCCTATAATATAGCCAGTCAAAGACAACAACAACATCCTTTAAAGTACCTTTATATATTATTTTATATTAACTTCTTTGAATATTCCATCATAAGTACTTCAGTATAATTACTATATAATTCCATGTGATGATATTGTTTCACAATTGCTTTATTTACATAATTCTCTATTAGGCCAAAAAGTTAGTGTTTTTCAGCTAGTCTTTTTCCAAGCTAACTTAAAAGGATTACTTCTTTTTTGTTCTTACCGGTATTTATTTATAACTGCCTATTTGAAGTCTAATCACATGAACTCAACACTTCAACACATTGGCTTTTCGTGATCCACAGTCCTCATCCCTTGACTTTACCCAAGGAGTTGAGATTTTTTACATCACCTGACTCGTTAGCCTAAAGTATAGAGCATGTTGCCTAATCAATACTTGAAGGTTCGATCTACTCTGGAAGAAATTAGTCATTTTGTATTCTGTCCGTAAAAGGACATAAATTTTAATGCAGTGGCCTTGGCGTGTGAGGCACCGTGATATAAACATTTGTTGATAACCATCAAACCGCCTCATCAAATCACCTGAATTTTGGGAATTAATCTTTTCTCGTGATATCTAATGACCACAAAAATGAGGTTTTAGAGCACAAAATGCACCTTTAATTGATTTGACTGGCCCCTGCTTCTGAAATGTACTTCTGCTGCACTTGTTTACTATTTACAGGGTCACTTTAAATTTTCAGAAAAGGGCGTTCCCATTTTTTTTAAAGCAGGGCGTTTTTACAATCTTTATACTGGCCTACCAGAGTATTAATTCACCCCTGAATTGAACACCAAAAAATTTTATTTTTTTGTATGATAATACAAATGCACCTTTAATCATTGCAATAGTACATGGTTACTTCATTGTCATACTAATTTATTATTATGAGGTGACTCCACAAAAATATACCACATTATCTGCTGGCTTTAGTATTTTTTTTACAATTAATTTTCATTCACTTTTGACAATTACTTCAAGTGACATAGTCTATTCAATAGCCAATCTAAGTAAACTTTATACATTAGTGTTTATGTAGTGTTTAATTACCACCGAAACCACAAAATTGGCAATGTAATGTCAATTGACTTTTAAAATTCAATATTTGTCTTATGAAAACCTGTTTATATTTTTTTTTTTTTTTTTTTTTTTTCAACTTCCAAGGCACAGCAAAATATTTTTCTGGTATAATATTTTACGTCCTCGAGATTTCATCGTACGACCTCTGTGTTGGCAATTTACTTGACCATGGACAATCTCCTGTGTTTTGGCAACTGTCAACATATGACTTGTGTTGTTGATAACAAGGTATTGTAAAATGGTCAACTTAATACCAAATTACTAAAATACAATATCACTATAACTCGACTAATATACAACCGATTTCAACCATCGACTTGTCAATTGGGCTAATTTTACCCCAAAATTAAAAAAAAACGCGTGTTTTTTTGTTTTTTAACACTTTTTATCCCATAAAAAATATGAAAAAGCAAAACAATTTCACTTCGTAATATATGACAAGCTACAAGGTTAGTTGTAATCATGCAAGTTCCGAAGAAATAAACAGTGGTTTGCATTTACCCTTGCTTCATAGTAGCAGAGGGTGTTTTGAACTAATCCCATATACATTGCAATGTGCTAAAATGTTCTTACTAAACTATGTCAAGTATGTTTAGGGGCAGTGTCAAAGAAGATTCTCAAGGAGCACAAAAACCTTTCATTATTAAATTTTTTCAGTACTAAGTGGTGGGGGGTTTTTTTTGTGTGCCGGAATGGGTGTCGAAAAAGGGGTCCGAGTTTTATGTATTCAAAATGGCATTTTGTGGGATCACACATGTCCGGGAATCAAGCATGGGATTATTGATGTGAAATGCACCAAAACTGATGCATTGTGGGATGGGCTAACTATGCTCTCTTAGGTAGTGTGTGTTCTAAGGCCACTAGACGATTGGTTGAAGTGAGAGAATTTGGGCTGTTTCAAGTTAACACAGTGCAAAGGTTAAGTCAACATATTAACTATTATTATGTGCGCTTTTGAACCATATGTGAACATTGCATTCTTAATGAACTTGCATAACCAAGTCCATCTTTAGGAGCAACTGGGAATGTATGTAAAGTACACATGGTACAAGGCCCATGGAACTTTGACACTGGGAAGATATTGGTGGGAAAACAATAACAAACTCCCTTTGGGCAATAACAAAAACTCCTCTACCTAGATAAGCATAATTACTGCCCAAGTGGTTATCATACTAGGCTGCAAATGCAATGCCTCTCTAGGGGCCCAGCATTGATAATGTTATGGCTTTCAGCTTTCACACAAACAGCATGCATCTACATTGTAGGACAACAGACCATTCAGCATAATCTTTGCTACCAACACAATTCAGCCAAAAACACAAAGGACGAACAACAGGCCCCAAAACGCAACTCTGCTCATGAATTTTCAATCCACAACTAAACTTTTCAAAGAAAGTGTCTTTCTGCATACCGGCGAGTTTCAAAAGAATTGGGACAGACATGAGAGACTAGTTAATGAGAGAACATTGGGTTTCCTACTCTAATTTCTACTGATGACAATAGCCTATAGTATAGGCTCAAAAAATATATTTTTTTGGAACCAAACGGCATATCATAAAAAACACCGTTTTTATGGCCACACGGCTTACCATATAAATACTCAACATGGCGGTACACGGCTAGAATATTGTTTACAACTTTTCCTCCCTGGCACTAGCCTGATCAAATAAACAGGTGAGAGAAGGCTCGTAAACTCACCCGTTCTTCAGAAACGTCCTCGTCATAAAGACGGAAGATAGAATGGATTTCAAAGGGGGGCCGCACAAATCTCTCGGGCTAGGATAGGCGGCCTCTACGGCCGAGTACAATTCGATTACGGCAGATAAAAACCTCGAAATTAATCTAACTCGCCGAAACACTACATTCTTCTTATTCTACTTTTTGTCTAAGATACTTAATTGCCTCGAACCGAACGTTTCTTTCTGGTAAGTGCAAGCTATTTGCCGGCAGCTTGATAGATTTTTTCCGTAGCGTCACGATAAGCATGCTCCCAATTTGAGAAACAATTTGATAAGGGACGACTTCACCGCGCATGGGCGGTGAGTTGCCCCCAAAAGTAGTGCGCCTATCGGCGTACTATTTTCGTCGGTAGTAAATTTTTTAATGTGGTATAGAGGTTTCTGTCGTCCCAAGAGACTTTGTGCAAAATGGTCGCCGGATGGTATCTATCGAGAAAGCGCAGTGTATACACACTTATGCATGGCATTAATTTCTAATCCGGGTTTTGTATCGGACTTTCCCATAGGTAAATGGCATTTTTTCACCTGGCGCGAGGAAATAGGGGAATGTTTTTCGGGATCTTAGCTTTTACGTCAAGAACCCGATTTTTTATGGGAAACGTATCAAATGGTGCGGGGAAAGTTTTATCGTCCGATAAAAAGACCCTTTATTCCATTATCCCTGCATGCCCTGACCTACCTAATTTTTATATTTTCCTTGTTAAATTAGGCCCTATAATTTAACAGATCTGTTTGCCTAATTTGAACAAATGTTCGCGATGCACTCATACTACTCACTACTCACTCACTCACCCACTTATTGCTTCCTGCTGTCAACAAGAGCCAATTCTCTTGCGAACGCGTACTAGCTTGGTTTGCTCTTCTTTTCTGTGTGCGTCAATACGCAAGGTTAGCTGCGCTTTTGTTCATGCAAACAAAAACGCACTTGAAGAGATATTGCAATTTTTAGGCCTAAATCGTCGTTTTTCTCGAAAACTAAGTCGGTGTCAACCACTTTTTATTATTGCGCGCGGCGCCCAAAAGATCTTATAAAGGTTTCCGTAACATAAGTAGAAAAATCAAAAATCGATCGATTTGTTTAGAATTTATGCCTGGAAAACGGCAACATTTTCCGGTTTTCCCATAGAGCTCTGTACAAACTTTTGAAAATAATACACTTGTTTGAACAGCCTATAGCTCAAAACGCAGTCGGTGACCACCATTTTTTATTTCAGATTGTCACCTACATCAATAAAAATACCATATATCCAAAAATTAAGAAAATCGTTTCGCTTATTTCAATTATCCCTCTATAACCCTTAAGGCGGTTGGCAGCACGTCTCTGTCCGGACAGTTTTTGTTTCACATTATACTTTGCAGCTACGCTCGTTGCCTGCTCCCTACAACTACTGGTGGAGCAATTCCTGGAAGATGTATAAGTTCTCCATGGATGTTAATGCGTGACCATACTTTAACAGCTTTGTCTTCTTGTGTGAGGTCTTATAAGAGAGAGTGTGGTTCAACTCCTAGGTAGACAGGGTTATCGCAGTGCTCCTGGGTTGTGCCAGACCAGGTTACTTTAAGCTGACGTTTTGGCTCCAATGGTTGCTAAGATGGAAAGCACACACCTGGTGTCTTGGACGATTTGCACATGTGGTTTTCCTCGTAGTAGGAGTGAGTTCATCATCCCAAGCTTTGAGAGTCCCTCTCTTCACCACTGTGGAAGTCTGCTAATTCCCAAGATCTGCATATATAAATTGACAGGTTCCTTGCACTTCCCTAAGTTGGTCGTTGGTATACCGTGTGTCCCAAAAAAAACGCAACACTTGGTGGCAGGCGCCATAAATTTAGAACGAAAGCAAACGTCACTACTATTCTTCATTTTGTAAGGTAAGATGGGACGGTTAACAGTATTCCTAAAAATTAGCATAAGGCAGAGTCAATAGTTTTTCAGATATGACCCCAACAATCAAGTAACCCGCAGATCCCATTTTACAAAATGAGGAGCTGGTTAACCCAATAGCCTGGCAATGAAGAACAGAATGGCAAATACATTATTGTTGCAATCAACATTTATTCCCAAATTTCTTGCAGAACGACATCTACTACTGGGTGAAATGACTGCAGTTACATTATTATTATTTAACTGATAAAATAAAACATTAATTTATTAGTGATAACATATGTTTTCAGGAAGATATAAAATATGACTAGTTAAACAAACTCCACATTATATAACATGATAAATGCGTTTGGGCGCACATGTGCTTGTTTCTAGAAAATAATGTTACATTCTCAAATTTATGAAGTGAAAACCACTGTTTTTCAACACAAAACTCAACTAGAATTTCGCGTTCTCCCCTTTCGCCCTCGCTATATTCAAGAATATAAGGACACAGTAAAATCCCTCGCCGCGAAAAGTGCAACACCGGCATAGTTCCTATAAAACCTAGACTTTGAGCGTAATTTGTGTAAGTTTGTGCGGTATTTGCCTAAGATATGCTTTTAGTGTCATTCATATGCGTATTCATTCATATTTACCTTAGTTAAAAAATGGATGAGAAGCATCTTGGCGTATGATAACGGCGACATAAGTGAAAGCTCACCGTATTTGGTCTAGAGATTTGTTTTTAGTGTCATTCATGTTGCGTATTCATCATATTTCACATTTTACTTATATTTAAAATGGATTGAGAAAGCGTCTTGGCGGTATGAATCGGCGACATAAGTGAACCGCCGTGAAACACCGATTTTTGGGGGCTCAGGAGCTAGAAAAAACAGGGTGTAATTTTCAAATCTAATTTGCAAAAAACTGACCTTGTCGATCTTGGTTCAAAAGAAGATATTTTAAAAAGAGCATGAATTCAAAATTCTCTCCTGCAATTTCATTGCGCTAGGTAAGGCAGGGGCAAAGATATGACGGATACAAGAGAGCGCATAAAGCACAGTGTTTCAATAGGCATACCATTTTGTACTGTGGCCCCCATAAGCGTGGGCCCGCCCCATGACCCTTTAGACCTTGGCACGTGACCTTTTGATCTCATCAAACATATGAGGGATCGCAGGGTGCACCTATGACAAAAGGTTGGTTCCAATTGAACTTCAGTTTTTCAATTTAGAATCAAATTTTAACATTTTTTCGCCCATTTTTCAACTTGACCGCACATGACCTTTCAACATATGAGGGATCCAATTGTGCACCTATGACAGAAGTTTGGTCCAATTGAAGGTTAAACTTTTCAATTGGGTCATTTTAAAAAAATACATCGGTCCTCGGACCGCTTGTGTCGCCTGCCGTCGCGGTTAGTGAATGATAGGCCCTACCGCCTGAACATGACTTTGACCTTGATATGTACCTTCAACCACCTCATCAACAAATGAGAGATCCCATGTTGCACGTATGATTCAAAGTTTGGTTCCAATTGAACGTCAACTTTTCAAATGAGGTCAATTTTACATTTTCAGTCAGCACACAGCCGATTATTACAACTTGACCTCACATGGGCCTTTGACCTTGGTATGTGGACTGTTGAACCCTTGGTAATGGGTGACCCTTTGACCTCATCAACAAATGAAAGGGATCCCATTTTGCACCTATTATTCAAGTTTGTTCCAATTGAACTTCAACTTTTCATATGGAGGTCAATTTTTCCATTTTTCATCCTATTTTAAACAACTTGACCCTCAACATGACCTTTGACCTTGGCATGTGACCTTTGACCGCATCACAAGTGGGGGATGCATGTTTGCAAACCTGTGACCCAATTTTGGTTCAAATCCATCAAAGTATGTGGATATTACATGCAATGTTAACCCTTTTTCACAACCGACATCAACAACATACATCATCAATCAACATACAACAACAACAACATGGACAAGTGGATCCCTATGTGTCTCCTGCCCTTAAGGGCATGCGACACAAAAAACTTACCAATTTTGACACAGCCACATCCATATCAAACACCCACACTATACATACACACGCACAACGGAATTTTAAGTGGTCCGCCAGCTATAGCTGGCGGCCCACAATAAAAATATCAGTATATTTTATTCTGTTTATTAAATTTTGGTGTTAAGAAACTCTTTGTGTCCGTCACAAAATGATGAATGATTACTTCTAATCCAATGCAGTCTTTTTGGACAATACTAAGAGTTTTGTTTTGATCAAACTTCCTAATTCATCTTTTAAAGCTTTTTTAGTGTGTTAAATGCATGTTTTTAGCTGTTTATTCCATGGAAACATTCATATGTAATAATTTGTTCAGCACCTGTCTTTTAAAAAAAGGGGAAGGGTGGACGAGTGGTTGGGAATTTAGAGATTCATATTGGTGGTTTCTGGGCGCAAAATGTACAGTGCCGTATTGTAGTTAATAAGGCGCCTCAAATTTGGTTAATGTGTCCTGCAGGTTACTTGATTTCTGGAGTCAATCTTAACAGAGAATGTTGACTCTAACTTCATGAACTTTTCAGGGAATTAGCTAATCGTTCCCATCTTACCTTACAACAAAGGATAATTAGTTCACATGCTTTTGTCCAAACTTATGGCACCTGGCACCCAGTGTTGCGTTTTTTGGGACCCACGGTAGAAGGTTTAACCGGAGAGGTGCGATCAGACTTCCCTTGTGTATTCCATTCTTTGAGCTAACTTCATCAGTTCTTCTTTCGCGCTTCGCTTGAACAAGAACATTATTGAAAAATGTGGCCCACCATTTAAAGAAAGCAAACCCAATGCGAATGTTGGGTCAACAATGGCGGTTATTTGGGATATTAATGCAAATAGGTTTATTCATAGATGGCCAATGAATTCATATTTGGTTGTTTCTAGTACAACACCTCATTTTAAGCAGTTTTGAACCTAAAAATATATTCTTCTACGATCCGGATATTGCCGAAACTAGTTATGGCTCAATTTCAATGGCGGCCATTTGTTATTCAAATTTACCTTGCTTAAGTTTCCCCCAATTGGACCGTCTTGCATCCATACTTTTTTATAGTAATTTGTGCAATAGTGTAATTATAAGACTTTAAGGTGTAAAGTTTCATCCATATGACTACCTTGAATGTTGAAGTCAAATTCTTCTCAAAAATTAAACGAAAATGGTGGCCATTTTGGAATTTATGCAAATTAGGTGTAATTAAGAATGTATGTTATTTGACTTTCTGCTGATGTCCCCGTTATCAACATCTCATGCTTGTAACATTTTTATTACCAAATAATCTTCTACCAAAGACAGGGTATTGCTGAAACCAGTTATGGATCAACTTGAATGGCAGCCATTTTGTTTATGCAAGATTACAGGCCTTAAGCTCCTATTTGGAAGTCTATCATGCGGCAGAAATTATTTAAGTTGAAGTGTATTAACAAGTTGGTAGCACTCTCATTTTGCCCCTCTATTGGTACCCAATAATGTCAAATCTCGCCTTGTAGCCCAAACACTTATTTTCTTATTTTTTAAAAACTGACATGTCCTGTGCGACATGTGACGGTTTTCCCAATCACATCACAAATGTGCCATAAACGGGCCACTGCACACAATTCTCAATTCGTCAGGCATGAAAACCTATTTTCAATTGTATTACGCATTGCTTGTTTTATGATGTCATGTTTGGGTGGGGCTGGATCACTTCTCTTTGATTGGTGTTTGGGGTGGGGGGTGAGTTTACCTATCAAAAAGGTGCAGTTTTTATCGCCACAACTGTAAATTTTTCCGGGATCAATTTGAACAAATATAGCAGATTTACGTAGCTTGAAGCCTTTGTTGTCTCATTTTGACATTTAATATGCTTCATTTCTCTCGCACTTAGAGGATATTGTTTGTTACTACAATGTCTGCAAGGTATTTTTTTTTACATTTAGAGCTTTATTAACAAAGGCAACAGATTTTTCTAATCCGCATCCCCCTAAAAACACAACACATTGTTGCTCTCCACGGCAGCTTATATGCGTGTACCCCCTCTGCCCAGCATGATCCACGCCCATTTGCTCTGTACACAGATCTACACTGTGGGTCGCCCACGTACTCTTACTTGCGTCGTGGTCTTACTCCTGACTTACCGTGCAAAACTTGTGTTTTTTCTCAGTCCTAAGGGGTTGCTATATTACGATTCCAAGCTTTTCAGACCAAATCATTTATTAACAAGAATCTTGGCCATGAAATGATGTGCAGAAATATTCTTGAAATGAAAGTAATAGCACAGACACTGACCATTTATTAGGGTAAATCCCAGCCCTGGGTCCATAAAGCCGCAAGTCAGTTGCAATTAAGCCACGCTGTGTGGTTCATGTTATCAGTCATGTCTACGGCCCGTTTTACCAAACTATACATACAATTTGCCGTTCAATCCCTCCATGTTCCGTAGTCATTTTTGCTTTTTGTGGCATCGGGTACACCCGATAAGGCGTAAAATGAACAAGCTACTTCTTTATCTTGGGATTTTAATAAATAATAAATAATGAAACATTGCTACTGAACATAAGACTTTCTTCTTGCTATACAGCCTGTCTAAAAAAAAATGGTACAATCAGAAAAAATTGGTTAAATATGAAATTTCATAATAAGTCACTCTTCCTTGATATAATATTAAAGAACAAAGACCAGGCTTTCCAATGGTGTTTGTTTCATTTTATTTGCTTTTGTCAATCCAGAGATATAATCAATTTAGTGCGATATACCAAAATCGATTTTGTGCCACTTTTATGCATGGGCAGAGTTGCTTCGCCCAGTTATGCCATGCTGTTTGGAAGCTCACAAAAGATTGCAACTTGACAAGAGAAACAAAACACAGATTAAAGTAAACAAAAGAAGTGTAGTTTTAACGACACACGTTTAATAATCAACATCATCAGTTCAATGATAAATATCTTCTTTTCATAAATAATAAGCAATACAAATATTCATTGCACGGCAATGAAATGGAACTTATTGCAAAATTGGTAGCTGTTAAAATCATGCCAGAAGGAATGTAATTGCAACCAAAATAAACACTCCAAATCCAAAGAAACGGTTTAAAAATATTCCACTATCTTTGTGCATTTACTAATTGTTGAAGTCAACAAGAATTTGAATTTGGAAGCAAAGCATCAAAGTGTTGGTAGGAATTTGCGTTTCATGATACTTCAAGACCATAAAAACTCTCTCCTCCAAGTTGCTGTACGCCAGGTGTACGCTCATGGTTCTCTTCTAAGTTCTAACAAACAACAGTATGTCGAATGTTATTCACTTTATCTTAAAGCCAGAACTTACAAATCATAACTTCCACCATAAATTACGTAGCTGTTTTCGTAAATTTAAGAGTTTCTTTAAGAAGTTAATCCTTTTTCAAATTATTCATATCTGTTCCAAGTGTGAATAACTTTATTTAACAAATTCGTTTCAACCGTTTTCACTCAACGCAGAAAGTGGCACAAATTTGATTTTTGGTCCCGGCAGTAACTGGAGTTACTCTCGATTGAACCAGCAAATGAAGATGAAACGAAAAATCCTGGAAAGCCTGTATTTTCTCTTTAAGGGATGTACAAAAAGACTACTTATGTTAGATATAAGATTGAAAAAAAAAATCGGTTTTTGATTGTACCAAGTTTTTTTTGAGACAGGCTGTTATGCAATTAATGATTTTGTATGTTACAGTTCAAACACAACAGAATAAAAGCAGGTCATTTTTCAATGGTGGGTAAAACTTTTAATCTTGCTCCTATCGCATTCACTTCATTATTTTGTGGAAAAACACATGGAATGCATAAAACACAGCATTCCCTTACAATAATTTAATTCTGAAAGTTGGTCCATTTTGACATGTTTGATGCTTTTTAATGTGTTAGCACTTATTAATGGATATGTTTGTACACTGTAGACTTGTTTTCTGCAAACAAAAAAAAAACACAGCTCTAGATTTTGTTTAATAAATACATAACTCATAGACAAGTTCCCCATTGTTTTCAAATAGTGTGTTTTTTCCTTCACTTCAACACCATGTAGTAACGGGTCGTGAGGTCCCCCAAAACACCCAACCCGGAAAGAATATTCCCGTCCAATATTTTTGGAGCCAAGTATGCATGCGAGTGTGGTTTTATAACATAATATCAAAAATCCCCAAAAATCCACTTTGGGGACAAAATATTATAAGCAGTAAAAGAGGGTTTTTGGATAAATGGGGAATTTTCGCGTGCCGATATTCGGGATGCACCCGTGGACAATGCGCTTGCGTTGGCGAGGTGCGTGTTTAATTGATTTTCCTCAATTTCGCGCCATGGCTTTGCGCAAAAGGTATGGGTATTGTAGTAAACGCTTAACGCACAGTTTGTTTCAACATAGAGGAGCATTGAATATACTCACTAGCGGGAGGCTAGCATGTGATTTGAGATTTGCTTTTTTTCCATCTTTTTTTTTGTATAGGCCTAGTTAGTGTATAGCTATTATCATATTGTATTTAGTTGCTATTTGTTTTGTGTTTGTTCTAGCTTGGATCACTTTCTTGATTTTGAGACTTTTTTAAAGATTCATAGTTTCAAATAGTTAAAGTCCTAACTTCTTAATCTTATAAAGAAAGGTGAACCCTTTGTTTCCCGTATGCATAGAACTAGGTTTCTATAAGAACTTTTGAAAGGGTTTGAAGCGTCTTTAGGGCCTTAGTGTTTTTAGGGTTACAGTAACAGATTCTACAAAGAACAAGTGTTCTTGGCTACGAACCTGATTGTTTTGTTTTTACTTTTTTGCACAGCCTGTTATTCCTCTTCAGCCCGGTAGAGGGAGCAGAACTCCGCATTGTTCTTTCTCCGTTATTTCGAAGGTTCGATTTTTTTCCGGGTCCTCTCATGTTCCGAAGGTTCATTAGTCGCAAGGTTTCGTTATCCGAAGGTTCGTTTTTTCCGAGCACGCGGTTTTAGTAGTCACTTTTCCGAATCCTAAATAAGGTTCGCTATGTATCGGATGTTAAAAATATTCACATGCCAAATTGTCAAAAGGGTCGTTATTCCGAATATTTTAAAAGGTTCGTTTTTTCGAATTAAGCGAAAGTTGTTGCTATTCAGAAAAATATCTTGGTGTTCTTTATTCCGTATTTCAGAAAAAAATCGCTATTTCAGAGATTTTTTAAAGAAACCATTGAAATTTGAAAGTAGACAATTTATTATAAGATCAAGCCTAGTTTTTGGAGAATTCGGGTTAGGGTTAAGGTTTGCCAAACAATTTGATTGGGCCAATCACCACCCAAAACCGAAAACTTAAAGAAAAGGTTTGGTTTTTCCAAAATAAGCTTAAGGTATGTATTCCGAAACCAAATACCATGTTCTTCGTATTCCTCCGAATTTGCAGAAGACAATTTATGATCAGATCAGGTTTTAGTTTCAAGGGTTTCAATTATGGTTAAGTATTGGGGGTTTAGTGTTAACGTTTTATGATTTAGGGTTAGGGTTAGAGTTTTTAAACAAAACAGAAAACTTTGTATGGTGTGACGATTTTGTTTTTCAGGTTTTTTTTTCTAAAGTTGATAATAAATAGGCCTACTGGTAATTATTATAGGTATCCATATAATTCATCATGTTTATTGTTCCAATATGAAAAACAAAATTCGGAGTAGCGAAAATCTTTTGAAATTTGGAATAGCGAACACGGCATTTGGTTTCGGAGGATTGACCCTTTTTCAATATTCGGAATACCGAACCTTTTTTTTTTTTTTTGAAATTCGGAATTGCGAATCTTCGGCATATATATAGCGAACATTCCAAATCTTCCTTTGACCGTGTCTAGTTTGAAATCGTAATTACATTTTCACAGAAAAATGGAGAATACTAGATTTTAAAAAGTTAAAAAATCACTGCAATCCGTCATTTAAAAGTTGCAGGTTTTCTGGGACACCCTATGAAATATAAAATCACCCCACTGCCGGAGCTTTGGTTCTGCCAAGGCCATCTATTTAGCTGCGAAATCATGGAAATTTTGCGTGAACATTTCTGAAACAATTAACCGGCACACTTCAATTCCCCGATAAATTCAATTGAAATTGGTACCGTCGTTTTGTAGGGCATTTGGGAAATCCTAGGTGTCGTTTTTGTTATTTTGAATTATATTAATATTTTACAAAAATGTATAATATTCATATATTGTTAGTTTTAGAAATAGCTGTCCTGCTCTATAAAAAAAACAGTGAACAACAAGAGTTAAACGCTTGTAAACCACTCTAAGATGAGTGGTTTTAAATTAAAAGAGTGGCTTTTCGCTATTTGAAAAGAGTGAAAATCACTCTATACATCCTTCCACTCGTTTTCCTGCATGCTATCTTTCGTTCAAAAGAAGTTGTCCGTCGTTTATCTCATCAAACGAGTAATTTTAGTAGAAATTTGCTCTTTTAAAGCAAAAAACCATGCACTCATCTAATTGGAATGGTTTATGTCCTTACAGGTGTTTTTTTCACTCATTTACATCTAGAGAGTATTAAGCCGTATTTACCATAAACCTGTTTAAACCGGATTTTTCATAAGCACAACACCCTTTAAAATGTCACCCCTGTTTTACGTCTCACATACATAGAGTATCAAATACCAGAACTGTGTTTCAATGATATTTTGATTAACCATGCTCAAAGCTGGACAAAATGGCTCATGCAAATGGACTTAAAAATCCCAGGTTAAAACCCGGGGTTAAAACTCCACTTCTGCCCGGTTCTGGGTCTTGGATAGGACAGCCAGTTGTGGATTCTTGTCCGGGATAGGGTATCCATTTGAACAGATTAAGGCCTACAATCTTAAAAAAAAGTTGGAACACTCACCACCTCTTCCTATATTGAATTGCTCACACCTGGGTTATAGAGTTAAGAACGTAGAAGATCCTGTTTTCACTCAATTGAAAGCCCCCAGCCTTCATTCTCAACATATCCTTCCCCATCCATATTTTCCAAGAATTCCATCAGTTCTATTTTTTTTCAAGAAAAGTCTATGAAGCAAACCTATACCAAAACGTAGTTGAACCCTGTACTCGTTCAGGTTATTTATTAATTTATAATAACACCATACTGTCAACTAAATTTTCAAACCATGAGCTTGTTTATCCGAAGTTTGAACAAAAGCAGCATATCTCAAGACCTCTATGAATCAGCCATTCCTTGGTGGTGCCGTCAAATTTCATCAGACCTGAGATACGATTTGGTGGTCTGTGAATTGAGAAACCTGCCGTGCATGATATGCTCTCAGCTGTCTGCTCTTCTGCACCAGACTCGCAGACTGGACTTCATTCGTTAATGGCGGACAAATATCAACATTGAGCCTGTGAAGCACGCGAGGCAATCTACGCGCATTCCATTTATGGTATAAAACGCGCGCAATTAATGTAAGCGTAAGCTGCATTAATGTAAGCGTAAGCTACGCTCGCAAAGTTGCGCATTTTCGCAGCCGCATAATCAAAAGAATTTTGCTCTAATTAAAAAGCTACTCACGCACACAGAAGAGTTCGACTTTAAACACTCATAAAAAAATTCCCAAGGGTATTTCAGGGGATTTTAATGGGTTAAAGAGAATTTTTTTCTGCTTCGAATGATATCAAATCATTGGACGGGAATATTTTTTCCGGGTCCTCCTTCGCTCACGACCCGGTTTTAAAAATTTTTTTTATAGCTTGACTTGCAAAGATCTTGAAACCTTGTCTATTTTAAAAGTTGACATACAAATATAATGCACACACATTTTTTTTAATGTTTGCGATAACAAAAAGTAGACAAATATGGCTCTAATTATTCAAATTAGTCCTCATTTATGCATATGCCTAACATCTTTTTTCCAACTTCTCATTGGAAGGAGTACTAAAAGACTCTTTTTATACTGGACACTTACTAAAAATGCCTTTTTTTTACTTGCATAGTATTTAAAGGGGGATTGCCTGATTTACGGATAGTGAAGTTATTTCATCTTGATAGATTGTCCTTCACTCCAAAACCCCATCTGTAAAGTTTTTGCGCGATATTTCACTCCGTTTTGATGCGAGAGCTAAAACGTGATTTTGTAAGCCCCATAGTGATCTGTGTAAGATTAATATTGGTCGACCAAATGGGCACATTTTCGCTAATCATAACCTTCAACCAAACATCCTTTTGGCTCTAAGATTTCACAGGATAAATGAGAAAATAAGTAGCTTTCTTTGATACCAAAATGTTGACCACTTCCGGTAAATTTAGGGCTTCTGGGACGAGGCAGGGGCTAGCTAGGGGGACGAGGTGAAAATTGAACTGGGCATTCATTTTTAGTGGGCTTTTTCTTTGTGAAGACACTATCGGTGATTTTTCCCCGAAAGGAAAAAATATTTACCAGTTGTAGGAATACTTAAAAGTGAAGGATAAATCTGTAAGACTCCCATCAGTTATAAATTTTCCAACTGAAAATTTGACAGAAAAGGAAGAAAACAGCAGTGTTCAGAGATTGAATCCCCCATTCAATTACATGTTGTAGTAATTGTCCGGAGGACAGTAAGACTAAAATATCCAATTTGGTCCTTATTAGCCTGCTTCTAGACCTTCTTAGTCTAGCAGATTATATGGGTTCCCCCTGCACCCCTTAAACTAATTTCTAACATGATTTTAGAATCTCTACGACTCTACTTAAAAATTTTGATGTACCAAAATCAAATATTGTCCCCCACTGGGTCCGTTTGGTGGCCATCTGCCAATTAAGAGGGATTAATCGTTCGAAGTGGCTCAATTTAGTTGAAAGTATCTCAAATGATTCGTCTCATCATCAGGAATCAGAAAATATATAGTTTGGCATAGCTGTGATGTTCAGTTATGGAGATATGGGTGAAAATGTGATAAAGGTCATTGAACTTTTGATTGGTCATTGTACAGGGGGCCAAATTTTCAAAATGCTTCAATCTTGACAAAATTGGTGTCAAATTGTTGGTATGAGCATGTTGGGTTGGGTTGAAGCATGAGGATGAAGGATGCATTGAATCAGGTGAAATGGAAGGAAAGAGTAAGGGCGGTTGCTGCGAATGTAAGGTGAATCCGGTCATCCCCGTAGACAGGGATAAAAATTGGATTTAAAACTTTGGTTTTAGTAGTAGTAGTCAGTAACCACAACCATGCAAAAAATGTCAATTTTGAAAAAAATCTTGAGGGCTCACTATTTTCCAAATATGCCAGTGTCTCTTTAAGTTCTGTCAAAAAATGACACAAATCCCTGATTTGACACAAATACATCTCTGTATATAGCAATATACAGAGATGTGAGTGGACATGTTTAAAAAATGCGGAAAATCAGAAACTTTCCATCTACAGACTACTGTAGTACAGAGCAACTCGGCTGTCACTTAGCGTGAAAGGGTCCCGAGTTCGACATACATGTGGCATTTGCTACTTCAGTCCAACCTCGTTTATCCGGCCACCATTTATCCGGATCCTTCTATTATCCGATTGCGCCTGCATGGTGTATTTTTTTCTATTTTTTTCTTTCTTTTTTCATTAACCACCTATTTTTTCCATTGAAATTGACTATAAATGACTTACCATGGAAATAAGGGCTTCCCACATACTTTTATCGGGTTAGATTTCTGGGGAAGATCTCATACAACAAGGTCAATCGAAATACATCCCTCAAAAATCACAGCTGTGCCACCATGGCCGTGATAAAAATGCATAATCAAAAACTTTTCGGCCCGAAGTTCTATGCGGTCAATTTAACTGTACATAAACTTCATACACAAACACTGATTGTGCCGGCCATATACATACTATAAATCGACCGATATGAGCATCAATAAAATATTTAAAAAAAACGGATAATGAAAAAAAGCAAATAAATAACGCGTACAAACTTTTTCAAACCAAATAAATTTTTAATTAAAATTCTACGTGTGACTCATATCTAGAAACACCTTTCCAAACCCGGAAGTCATTTAGCACAAACTTAATCGGCCATTCTCAGCTTCAAAATTTTGCACATCTTTGCAGCTTTCGTAACACGAGCTCGTGTAATGGATTTTTTTTTTAACAGGGATTTAGATCCTTGTTTAGTGATCTTTTCTCTTGTGGCTGGAACTGTTATGATACCATGTAAATGTCCATCGGTTTTGGCGTACCCATGGCCGCCAGTAAATAGGCAACGATCGGCCATTCAACCAGTTCAGGAATTTTGACAGACGATCGCTCGCTAGGCCAGTATCGAATAGATATAAATAATTGAATTAAACATGCAAAAACAAAGGGGTACAATTTCTTTTTTATTTCTCATTATTTCCATTTCATATCGAGGTTTGACAAACAAGTCCAAAATCACAGTGCAAGTCCAAAATCACAGTGGAAGATCCGTCTTTAACCAGCTGATAGTTTCATCATCAAGGTCACAGCCTTTGGGCTCGCTAGATGGGCTGTCCATAAACTGCTTCAGGTCCAAAGTAGAGAACGACCACTGCCCATACCATCCGCCACTGATCCAGGATGACAGGGACACTGCGACTGCAGCGTCATGGATTGGGTAGCAAAGTGATTCCGTGGAATTCTCTGATTCTCAAAGGGTGTTGGCGGGGGGACTAGGCCACCAGGTTCATCACATTTCTTGGCGAGATTGATCATCCAAAGGCTCCTCCCAAGGTCTGCAGGGGCTATGCCAGACAGAACTGGAAGACATTCCACAGGCGTCGCCAAAAGGCAACCACCAACAAGCCCCACTGCATCACTCAGAACGACATCAATCCCGTGTGAATGCACACCGTGACTCCACACTGGTGCAGCGCATCCAGCAGTGGAGAATGCCAAGGCAACAGTTGATGCATGCAAGGTATCAAAAGATGCACCCCATCCAGCCCCCTGAGGAGGCCGACACGAGACTGCGTCCCAGCAGCGACCGCCCCAGCGTGTTGATTGAAAGTAAGGCCGCGGTCCATTGTGACGCCAAGGCACTTCGGTGTTGGGTCATGTGACAGTCTTTCTCCATCTAGTGTGATGCTAAGTTCTCTTTTTGCGCATCGATTTGCAAGGCGAAAACAGAGCTGACGGTCCTGGGCCTGCTGAGTTTCAAGCGCCATCGGTGGAAGAACTGGCCCACAGCTACTAGGCCTCTCTGCAACACCGTTTCTAAGGACTCAAAGGAATCAGCAGCCACTCCAAGTGCCGTGTCGTCCACGTAGGAGCACTGCGAACAATCCCCCCTGGCACACCTAAGACGCAGATGCCAAAGAGACTGGGCGCCAGGACAGAACCCCGTGGGACACCACTACGAAGAATGCGCCCTCCACTTGATGTCTCCAGGATGAAAGATCTGTCTTGGATGAGCAGCATAATGAACTTGACAAGCCTGACATCAGGGAAGACTCTGAGTAGCTTGAGGCAGAGACCCCGATGCCAGACTGCATCGCACGCAGCAGCCAGGTCCACGAAGACCGCTCCTAACTTCCGCCTCCTCTGTAAGGCTGTCTCGACGTCATCAACCAGTCTTGCCATCTGATCAGTTGTTGATTTACCTCTTCGAAATCCAGCCCGGGTGCGGGGCAAATCCGCCCGACCGCACCATTAATCCCGCAGAGCATCAGTCGCCCAAGCAGCCCATAGATGTGAGACAGCAGCGAGATGGGTCTGCAACTCCCGGGCTCACCCGCTGGCCTCCTGGGCTCCAGGACTGCAACAACCCCTGAAGTCTTCCATCCGGAGGGGACAGTTGACACTCCCACGCAAGCAGAAAGGAAGAGTTGGAGCCATCGCACAGCTTCGGGTGCCATATTCTTCAAGAATTCTGTATGGATGTTGTCATTGCCAGGAGCTTTCCCATTCTTGAGAACTTTAATTGCTTCGGTGATCTCATCGTAGGTGAATGGCTGGGACATGGGGCCCGACGGTGGAGAGGTCCGCAGAAGCTGTTTAATCTCTGCATTAACAGCACGAGAGTGGGCTTTCGCCTGTGGAGTGTGGTCTTGCCACTTTCCATTGTTGACAAGCACCGAAGCGACGGAGCCCGCAGAGACAGGACACTGCCCGCAGACAGGACACTGCCCGCAGACAGGACACTGCCTAGCTGGACAGCTACACCCGGTGAGCTTGCTGACGGTGCCCCAGGCCCTGCAGCCCGAGTGGGCAAAGTTGACATTGGACACCTCCTCCCCCCACCCGGTGCGTCCCTTTTGGCCAAGCAGAACCAGTACCTGGTTGCCCTTTGCTACCCCACCCTGCACAACTCGCCGCATTCCCTGCCCCAACAGGGGGTGCAGGGAATCCCCTGCCTCCCGGAATGGAATGTCCAGCCGCCCAGTGGAGCAGAAGTCAGAATATGCATCGCTGATGTTAGATGAAGCCGGGTCCGGCAGCGTGGATGACAGTTCGCTGGTGAGTTGTTTGAACTTGGACCAGTTGGCTTTCCTGAAATTCCATCTCTTTCTGTAGAGGCTGGAGATCGTGACCTTGATTGTCACTGGTGACCAGGATAGGGCAATGACCTGATCTAGGAAATCTAGGAGGACCGTTCTGGAGCAGCGGGATCGGATGTCGCTGGGGACTGTTGACAGGTCGGGACAGGTCCATGTCCCATGACTGCTTGAATAGAAAGTAGGTAGATCCTTACTCTCAAACAGCAGTTGGAGGGTCTTGGGCTTCAATCCATTCAAGAGCCGCTTTGCCATTCTTGTCAATGTGGGGTATCCCTATGCTGTATTTCTACAGTTGAAATCTCCGCAGACGAAGGAGCTCCGCTGAAACTACTGGAAGGGAATTGAAGTCTGCCTCAGCTGGTGGTGGCTTATAGCTTGTTGGTGAATTGGTTCCCATTGCTTCAAATGTTATCCACGGATCGGCGAATTCATTGAAGATTGCAGGGTTGATCTCACTTTGTAGTCCTTCTTCACAATAGGGAAGCGATCCCATGCTTGTTGTGCGGAATGAAGCAAATAAGGTCAAAACCTTTGATTTGCAGCTTCTCTTCAGATTCGCAGTGAGTTTCTTGGAGGAGGATGATATTCACTCCGTTCTCCCTGGAGAGCTGTAAGATGATGTCACGCTTAGCATGGGTGAGACCCTCAACGTTCAGCTGCAGGATACAGACTTTGGTGCTTGCCATAAGAAAAGTTCCTCTGTGAGTAGCTCAGCTGCCTAGAATTGAGGGTGGGTCTTCAAGATGTTCACTGTGGTGTTTTAAAACACGAGGTTTGGACTTAAGTTGTTGAAACAGTTAGCCACAACAGGTGATGTGACATTAACAGGGCCGCCGCGAGAAGGCTTCAACACGACGTAACTCAGCACTGAAAGAAATATTAAAGAATTTCTTTAATTCTGCGGTTCTTAATTAAAAATTGTTCTTTGTTTACTAAGTTTATTTAATGTTTGCTTACAGTACCATATATGAGCTTTATGAGATGTTTACATTTTGAGTAATGAATAGATTTGCTTAGTAGAAAATATTAAACATCACATTTCTCAAAAGCAGTATTACAGCAGAATTAATGAAATTCTTTAATATTTCTTTCAGTGCTGAGTTATGTCCTTCTGATTGTCAACCCTCGATATATCATTCATAACACTCAAAATTTGTTACAGTTTGTCATAGCAATGTATAAATACATTGTCACATACATGTACTTCTTAATCCCTAATGAACTTCAGTCTTTAGCCTGTGTTTGAGCATCAATCGCATATCCGGCCAAATCGCATATCCGGATGAGCGCCGGTCCCGACATGTCCGGATAAACGAGGTTAAGTTAGATGGCCTGTGATGAAAATCTTCTTTAATTTAACGTTTTCAGGAAACCGAAATGTGAATAACCACATTTTACCTCCATCAATTGCTATCAAATGCTTTTAAACAGGATTGGAAATTCTGCTTGCGATGAATGCGAAGAATCTTCCCTACTATACCATGTGCCTTCTCTACCCGATCTTTTTCGATGAATTTTGTGTCCGATTTTGTCTGAATATCTATCATATGACAATCCACAGTTGCCATAATAAACAGTTCTTTGTGTCACTAACTTCATAGGTTTATTTGATCCTTGAAAAAGACTGGATTGAAATCAGAGTAAATACTTTTGGTATGCCTGAGATCTAGCAATGGTAAAAATTAACATCATACCTATAGGCACAGTTCATAACACATTACACATCGCAATGGAGTGTTCTCATGGGAATACAGGGGTAAATGTTCGCGAAATTGCCTTTCAACATATAGTTTCCATTCCCAGTCATTTAAGAAATTAATGAATTGTGCATTAAAAATGTGATTTTTTCCTTGCAAAAAGAACGCAAATTTAAATTTAGGGATACAAAAAACGCGAAGTGGGCAGAAGAATAACACAGAAATTCACGGAAACAGGGAACGCTCACATCCCTGAATATACTCTATGTATATGCAATTTCAAAAGCCATCAAACTGTTTAAAAGCTAACCAACTTACCTTGTGGTACAAAGAATGTATCACCAGTCTGTAGTATCTGTGTGGTGGTGTGTATAGTCACTGCTATTTTACCCTTGACTATGAAGAACACCATGGTGTTTCTTCTCACCATCTGTGTGCCTTTCTCTTTGAATGGTCTTACTTTCAAAATACCTGTAGTAAAAAAAAATTGTCATTATTTTATATCCCATTTTGTTCACAAAGGCAGAGCCCTTGATTTGAGAAGTGAATACATTTTATACTGCATAAACTAGAATGAAATACAAAGCAACTAAAATCTAAGGCCTGTCCCTTTGCAATTTCCTTCCATGCCTTCACCCCCCCTTACTGTAGGCCTACTGGCTGCTCTGCCTTTGCATCTGAAGATTGTTATGAAACAGTGGAAAACAACACTTTTCTCTGGCTTTTAACCAAAGTAGCATTATATTTAATTACCCAAACTTACAGGGGTACCCCTAGTTCTGCTGAGCATAACCTTTTCGTCTTTCATTCATCTTTTAAAATTTGGACATTATCGTATATCAGCTAACGTAAAGGTTATGCCGCTGTACAGGGACCTGCACTGGTTTCCACAATAAGCCAACGCCAAATTTGAAGTCATCTGATATCGTCAAGATTTCCAACCGTACCTCACACAGGACTCAGTAGTAGCAATTACAATACTACAGAACAAGAATCCCAACGTGTTTTCATCCAAACGGTGAAAAAATGTACTAATGGGATGAATTTTCAGGCAGAATATTACTCCATAAAAACTGTCATGAATGAGTAAGTTGCAGTTTTGGAGTTTGACGGGTCAAAGGTCGGCACACGTTGTTTGTTGATCAAACAAACAATACGATTTCCACTAAGGCCTCTTGGGTGAAAGGTGACACAAGATGATGGCGACAGCGATAGTGGAACATGCAATTAACATATCGATGAAAAGCAGAGGGCATGGTAGTGTTTCCCGGCAAGGAGTTTATGTTGGTGTGAAGGTTAATCAACACCCACTCCAAATGGGTGACAAAATGCCCTACAGAGCCCCTGGCAAGACAGGACTTGTTAAAATTTTGCGCATGCGTCAATTAGTACAACAGCTGGACATGAAAGAGTGAACATCGAAATAAAAACTACTTCATTTTCACTTTTAGGATTATTACGAAAATCATAACCTGATGACGAAAAGGTTATGCTCAGTTGAACTAGGGGGGGTACCCTGGAAAAGATATTTGGAGGTATATTTTGGATCTCACAAAAAGGTTCAGTTAATTTCTAATATCAGGAAATGTATAATAAACACCAAATTTATATTAATTGAACATTTCACCCCCACCCCACCCCCCTCCCCTTTCAGTAAAAAAACACCCCCTACTTGGGGGTTCCACCAGAAAACAAGGAGAACTGCTATTTACGCGATGCGTAAAAGATGTCCCCAGCCGAATATCGCGATCACTAAGTTGATGACTAAAATAGCACAGGTCCAATCTTAATTTTGGCACCACTAGCCCGAAAAAATTGTTACCTTTTGGTGAAATGACTCAAGAATCTTAAAATTATCATGTAAAAATCCCTGAAAATCACTAAATTAGTAAAAAATAGGATCAGATTTATTCAATTTGGCAACACCATTTTTGAAAAATCATGTGACCACATTTTAAATTGGGGACCCAAACGAGGTCTGAAAGGGCAAAACACATATTTCAAATTTTTCCCCAGAAATGGAACAGGCTGGCCAACCCAAACACGGACTGACAACGGTAAACCACCAAAACTAAAAAGAATACTTCAATGAAAACATGGTACTACATCTGTCATTACCTTTGTTGTGGTATTACTTTCCCCCCTCATCTAGCATTGACGTTGTTATTTGCATATCAATTAGCTCATTGCATATTTAATTTGCAGAATCTGCCCAAAAAATTAATAAGGTCGAGAACTTCTCAGCACACTTCGTCCACCAAGTTACATCATTTAACGCCTTACAGAACTCCAGAAAACTTGTACACAAGCCTTGCGGGGAATTTTCATAAATTATGCAAATTAGATTTAATAGGCATATTTTACACCCAACATCTAATAAGGTCGCTGAACTCCATCAACAGCTTCTTTCCACCAAGTTACATAATCGTAGCCCTCGTGGAACTCCAGAGATAATAGGCACAATATGCGTCAAATGTTGACCATTTCTGTGTAATGTGGACCTTTTTTCCTTGACCCTTTCCCCCACCCCCTGACAGACCAGGGGAGGACCTGGGGTATGAATTACATGGTTAGTAGGGGGGTTCCCCACCTACAATATACCCAAGTTAGGCTACTCTAGCTCTCCGAAAAAAAAGATATGACCAATGTCAAGTTAACATTTTTATCAAGGACATACCTACGGACATACATACGGACATACATCCGGACGGAGCACATTTATAGTCCCCTCCCGAAACTTCGTTCGGCGGGGGGAAAAACCAAAACAAACATGGGAACCTTTTGGATTTGTAAATAGCCCAGATGATTTTGCATGCCCCAAACTGTCATCATTAGGGCGCTTCAAATCATTTAAATAGGCCATTCCTAACCGTTTTGGTAAAACACCCGTCTTGGAGTGATCCCAATGAAAGCAAGTGGCATATTTTGATTTTGTAAATAACTCCAAAGCGAATTCTCATTGCCCGAACAAGCATAATTAGGCACTCAAATAGGAATTCCTAACCTTTTAGATAGAAAGGCCCCCTTTAGCAGGAGGACCCCACCAAACGGCACGCCCCATGTGCACGTAGACCTGTACGCGCGGCGTGCTTGTTATGTCCAAGAAATTATGAGCCAGAGTATATTATAGATCCGTATACTAAGTTGCAGTGGCTTTTTAAAAGGCATTTGTAGTGTTATGTTGTAACACTCACCCTTGGGTTATGTGGCAGCCCAAATGAGAGATATCAGGAATCTAGCTGTTTCCAAGCTGAACCAAAATTTCAGTATTTGGCACAAGTGTTAGTGTTAACAGACGAACTAAAAATGATGCATAGGAAGACGATTCACACCGGCATTGTGCACACTAAATTGGATCGGACATCCCATAAGGATTTATGCTAGGACAATGCTGATATTAAGGTGTGCATTTGTTACAGAATTAAATTTGGGATTGTTTCCACCTTTGTACCCATTCACATGTCACAAAACTTTAAAGGCAATATTAACACATTTTTTGAAGAGCGCCCAATTTCAAATGGGAGATTTGTACACGTTGCAGTGGTAATTGTCGTAAACTATACCTGTGAATGGTTAAGCTCGGAAAAGTCTGTGTGTCACAAACGAAGGAATTTTGTACTAGAAAAATTATTATCGGGGATCCCCGATAATAATAAAACGGGGCTGCTGCGAAAGCCTTTTTACAATGTGAACTAGAGCGGAAATAAGCGCCATGGAAGTGTCTACGCTCATCCATTAGTTGTTTTAATAGTTCAGGCAAGCACCAAAGTTATGGAGGTTATTTTCTCGAGGGGGCACTATTTCATAATGGACGGACATATAAAACGTAGCATTTCAGCTCTGCCGTTAAGCCCAATGGATCCCCAATTCGAATACAAAATCGCTTATTTTTGTGATAAATACGCACGATTTTTAGCATTCTTCTTTCGCGGTAAGTTTCCTAGACAATTACCAACCGTAACTGTGTCAAACATATCAAATTTTGAAAATGGGGGGGGGGGGCGCTCTTCAAAATGTGCGAATATGCTTAAAAGAGCTGCCAGTCACTAGTTCTAAAAACAGGACTAGTGTAGCTGTATAGCTGGTCGGTTATTGAAAAATGTATATTGTGCTGGGGTCCACATCAAAAGGGGGGCACTTTGCATGTGACTGATTGTGAATTTTGTGTTACTTTATGCAGATCATTTTTAAGGTTTAAAATGACACGTTAACTATTCTCCGTTTTTGGTGTCTTTGAAACTACGGGACACTTTGCACTCTCTGCTACACTTATTTTCACCATGGTTATAAAGTGTCACTAGTTGCCCAACCAGGAACTCAAAACGGAACAATTGACAGGCTTTCTAATAGCTGGATTGGCAGCTACTCATGAGCACATACTCCAGTTGGACATGCGGTTTATTCCGGTTAACGTTGACCGAATTCGTAGCCGTGAGATACTAAATTCTTTCCATAAAAGCAATTTTGAGGTAGGATAACGGCGGAAAAAGATTGATGAAATTACTTATTCATCTCACATATAGTCAAGATGAATTACCTTATTCTCATCTCACATGATAGTCAAGAATATGGTTTAAACCCTTTACAAATACGCGGTAAATATTGCATTGACCGTTTGTTGGTCCCCAGTCCGGTCGGGGGTAGCGTCCGTTGCCAATTCGTGACTCAGGTCAATGGCTCTCGATGATCAATTAAGTCCCCGTCAATTCGGTACCATGCCAATTCGATCCCAATGGAAAAACACGTACATTTCGGTCTCAAGTAAAATATTCACCAATTCGGCCTCTAATCCGTCATTCGGTCCCAATGCCAATTCGGACCCAAATGAAACACACGTGCAATTAATCTGATTGTTGTCCATTTGTGATATCCGTTGCCTTCTACTTTCTTCTACTCTGTGGACACTGATATCGAGTGGTTTTCCCCCTTGTTTTTGTTATCAACCAACTTATAATAGGCCAGGGCCCATGTTACGAAGGGCACATGTGGTCCAGGGATACACGACCGACTCATGTCCCCCCAAAGGTCTGGGTTCGAGTCCCGCTGAGGCCAGTTGTGTGTTGCACACTGGGCCAGGCATTTACCTCGTGTCCTCTACTCCACCCAGGGGCAAAATGGGAACTGTTAGGAATATTGTCCATTGAGCGCCGCCCAAAGTATGAGTATGCCTTGGGCATTTGTAAGGCAGCCTGACATATTCTAGTGGCAGCGGAATAATGTAAAGCGCTTTGATACATTGTGAAAGCGCTATATAAATGCAGACCAAGGACCTCAAAATAACGGGCGGCAAGGGCGCAATTGCCGCCAGTAAAGCCTGCAAATCGCCTGGGAACAGCGAAAAAAATAGTAGCCAGGAGCAAATGCTACATGTCAAAAGGCTCCCGTGAGCTGAATAATTTCAACAGGAAAACTTATAAAAAATTGTCCGTGCTATTTATTAGTTGCGATTGATAATGTTATCAACCTTGTCTTTGAGTATTCAAGTGGGTATTTTTGGCTCCGCGTTCAGGGCCCCGTCTCAAGCTGAGATGATGTAGTACGGTAATATTTTTCATTAACCCTTTTACGGAGAATACATGAAGTGAGGATGCGGGCATCAATGGTGTACTGGATCTATCGGGGTACTTACAAATCTGACCATATAATTAAGTAATCGGTTCTGAATCTGTGGTCGGGAAAAGAACTGAATTTGCCGATTACACTTGCCGATGAAACGCTTTGCTAGCACTGCTAGAAGGAGTAAATTCTTAAAAAAAAAAAAAAAAAAAAAAATAAAAACAGTAAAATACTGTACCGTCAATTGTTAACAAAAAAAGGCCTGAACAAAATGTTATCGGACATCATCACAGACATAAATTAATATATGAATAATAACAATCAGGCAAAGTATTAGCATTATTGACAACTTTATGACCTAATAGCCACGCCTATTTTGTAGGCACGGCTTCCGGGTCAAGCAAAAATTGCACAAAATTGTGTAAAATTGGGGGACCGGGCAGCCGCGCGCGGACAGGTAGAATTTTGATGGAAAACGCTAGTTTAGAACATTTTAACGTACGGTTCAGTTCAGAATATCATTTCACAGAAAAGTTTTCGTGCAATTTCAAGCATTTTATTCCATATTTTCTGATTTTCGGTTACAAAATACGCATGCAGTCTGGCCTTATCTTAAGTTAGTGCCACGGTACCAATACTCAAATGCGATGATTCTGGAGAGGTAGATAGCCGAATTCGACCACCATCGCTAGGTGTGTGTTGGTTACCTGGTGTACATGGCATGCCCCGACTGAAAAAAGGTGAGGTTTGCCAATTCTGGTCCCAAAGGTGTTTTCATGAAAAGGTGGGTTAAAAATAAAGTCACAGTGTGTAATGATGAAAATTAGTGAAAGTGTGAAGCTAGAATGTATTGTAAATGTATTAACTACGTTATTGTCATCATGGAACACGGCCCACCGACCTTGTTAGTTGGAGTTGATTTGTGCATTGCATAACAATTTCACAAATCCTTTCAAGAATAAGCATCTGATTGAGTGATTGTATTGTGTAGACAAAATTGCAGAAGCATGAAATGTTAGGTAAGTATGGCGGGGTACAGGACGTCGGTGAATAAAAAGGGTGATAGTGTTAAAAAGGGTGGGTACCAGAGGCTGCTGTTAAAAGGGTGCGTTTGGTAACGGGGGGGTAACCAGAGGATGCTGGTAAAAAGGGTGCTTTGGTAAAAAGGGTGGGGCCCCCAAAGAAGACCAACTAAGCTAAGGGTGGGGTTGGGACCCCACTCCACACAGTGAGGTGTGCGCAGTGTAAATCATTAAAAAAGTTTTGGCTGCAAATAGAAGCAATTATCTTAGTTAATAAACTTTTTTTTTCTTATGCATAAGTAGTTATTAAAATACTTGAAAATATGTAAATTTCGTAATCTAATTCAGTGCCTATATTTTGCAACATCTATATGAAAATTGACATGAGTAGAACAGTAATAAGGACAAATGGATAAGTTTTTTAACGTCCATTATGTACAAAAGAATAGGACTTGGTCATTTAAGGCTTATAACTTCTAACGAAAGCACTTTGAAACCGCTAAAACAACCACCATAATGATTTGGACATTTCAAGTGTCAGATACATTGTCATTGACAAATATTATTGCATTGTGTTACATATAAACAATTATATAGGTCTTCAAACAATCCAGATTCAGTGACCAATGGTCATGACCATGGGTGACCATGCATGTACACTGTACACCTCACTGCCGTAAGTGACTACTGCACCTATACCTGAGTAGATAGGGTTCTGGTTCATAGAAACATTCAGGCCTCCACTCAGGTGGTGCTTTAGTGACTTGCCAGTGACCAATAATAGGACCGCAGGATGTAGGGATAGGAGGCTGTAAGTCACCAAGGAATACTGGATTTTTAACCTTAACAGGAAAACGGCACCCTGGTTCAAAAAATATTAAGGCGGGCCCCTGGACGGTCCAAGCCTGAGATGTGATAATGTTAGTAAACTTAGTAAAGTAAATGTGTATCCAAATGTATAGTGTTAAATTGTTACTGTATTAAGGTTAAGGTTAATGATAAACAGGAATTGGAGTTATAAAATCAAGATCGTAGGACTTTGTATTCGATTTTGAAATTGCTCCTGGTTCTCAGGAAATTGCCCTGGTTTCTGCCTATTGCCCAGGGAACCAGGAAGCAAACTTTTAACAAAAATGCCCTGGTTGCGCCTGTTATTTTGAGGCTTGAGTGCGACATTATTTATTAATTATTTATTTAGGCGCCATATTGCGAGTCTCTCCCATTCGAGGAAATTTGCTTTGAGAGTGGCTAGTGGTCAAAAGAAATGTGAATGAATTTTAAAGGGCTTTCATCGATTATTATCATCATTCCGGATTTTCACGCGTATTACATAGGGTCACAATACCAATTTGCTAACTTATGCGAGCTCGTTGAATCAAGGGCCTTTCACAGTGAAATCTTAGAGCCAAGGGATGTTTGGTTTGGAAGTATGAGGGAAAAATGTGCCCCATTTTGGTCGACCAATATTAATTTACACATACTCTATGGGCTTACAAAACCACATTTTAAGTTCCACCTCAAAAAGGATTGAAATATCGGCGCGAAACTTAAAGCCATACGAATAGCAGAGTATCACTGCCGGAAAGAATAGAGGATATACTAACATATGAGGCAAGAAGGTGAATTTGCAAAAGTGACATGGGATTTACGAAAAAACACACAACAATTATGGCTTTATCATTAAAATGTTATACATGGTCATGATCTCCGAACCATATTAAAGGTTATACAACACTAACATGGCTGTCGTAAGGATAAAAAATTTGGGTTGACTACTTTCTGGCTGGCAGCTGAGAAAAGTGCTTAAAATGTCTAAAAATGCACTCGTTATATTAAAAGGGGGATGTCACGATTTAAGTATATGGCGTGGGTCATATGAAGATATAGGTTGGCCTTTACTCCAAAACCACATTTGGTTAAGGTTTCGCGCCGATTATTTCAATCCGTTTGATTGAGAAGAAGCTAAAACGTGATTTTGTAAGCCCCCGTTAGAGGACTGTGTAAATAATATTGGCTTGACCAAAATGGGCACCATTTTCGCTCATAACTTTCCAAACCAAACATTCCTTTGGCTCTAAGATTTCACAGGGTAATGAGGGAAAAATAGTGTTACTTATGATACCAAAATGATTGGACACTTCCGGTAAAATCGTGGCTTCTGGGGACGGGATTCTATTAGCGATTCGGGCCATGGACCCTTTAAGAAAGTGATGGAATTCATGATTGCATGGTATAGAATGGTATTTCTCAAAACTAAGTGGCATTTAGACAGTGAATTAGAGGCAAATTACTCAGGCGCTCGTCAATTTCACATTGATTTGCGCATTACTCGCTTTAGAGACTATAGAGAATCTTGTGTTGCGGTTGATGTGCAACGAGATTGGCGATTTTGCAATTGTCAATAGTGACACTTGAATGAAGAATGCTATTATAGGGCATGCGTAATAGGGTTTTAACCTGACAATCGATCCCTTCAGGAAGTATTATAACGATGTGATTAAATCTAATGTCACCAATCGCGTGAAGCTTTTGAAATTTGCTTGCGGATCATGGGGGTTTAGGATCGAATAATGTTTCGACTGGTAATTTGATAGTACAGAACAATATTTTCACTTATGTTAACCGTATGAACTCAGTTTGTACCGTTTGGGCATAGTGTTAGTTAGAGTACCGTGCAAATACAGATTGGGATGTGAATTTTTTTCATGACTGAATGTGAGTAAATTGGGGATTTCACCAGAATCATCTTACTGTATATGGTGCTAATAATACTGATTTTAAGTTCACGAGGATACAAGTGACTATGTCGTTAAGCAATTGAGTTCGATCTCTATTAGAAAAGAGAGGCCACTGGTGTGGATGATCTCCTCCCCTTCAAATCTTCTTAGATTAGCTGCACGTACATATCAAATTCCTCTGCCATATTTGTCATGTCTCTTGAAATGGGTATTGTACCTGATGAATGGAAAGAAGCTCGAGTGACATCCATTCATAAAGGTGCCGCATAAAAGCTCCACGATTTAAATAATTCCGCCCAATATCTGTATTGCCGATCAATCAAAAATTCTGGAGAGATTTGTTCATGATGCATTGTATACTTTTTTGCAACGTCAAATATTCCCTGTAGATAGCAATCTCTCTGCTGGTTTGTTAGACCACGCCATTCACACAACCACTATTCTCGATGTAACAGATTATATTTTAAAGCCATGGATAGTAAAAAGGCCACTGGTATTAGTTTTCTTTGATCTTCGTAAAGCTTTTGATTCTGTTAATCACAATTTTATTACTAAGAAACTCATGACATTGTGTGCGTAACAATGATTTGAAAAGGTTTATTCTTATTTAAATGGGCGTAAACAAACAACTTTGTTGAATGGTGTGTCCATCTGATAAGAACTTCATACCATCGGTGTTCCCCCAGGGCTCGATTCTTGGCCCGTTGCTCTTTTGTATTTTTGTTAATGATTTGCCGTCCATTCCTTCATGCACTAACTCTTTATGCTGAACGATATGGCTCTCATGTAGGCTTGCGATAACTGAGATCGATATGTGTAGGTGCTTATGAGAATCTTCTAAAGTTGAGACGGTTTTATAATAAGAATGCGTATCTCTAATATTTCTAAGACTAAGTCATGGTATTTGGCACAAATCATTGTATTGATAAGTTTCAATAATGTTCGTTTTATTCAATTGTGAATATCATTGAAAAGGGTAGATGCATATAAATATCTTGTGGTGTGTTGGTTCGATCCACAATTGAAATGGAATACCCATATTCCTAATATTTCTAAAGGTATCGCTCAGCGCATTGGGCTAATTTCCTAGGTTAAGAAAATCGTCCTTTCAACATAACCAAATTACTAGCTACAACAATTTGGCTATACGTATTTAGATTTTGTAATTTGGTGTGGTACTAACTGTTGCCATGTTATAAAACTAAGCTCAAGGTTCTATTTAACAAGCTTGCTCGTGTGGTATTGAATAAAGGTCCAAGAGCACATGTGCTTGATATGTTTTGTAATTTGGGATTGAAGACCCTTGATGTAAGATCTAATGTTGATACTGCACATATGACCTATAAGTGTTTAAAAGGTGATGCTCCATGCTATTTAACTGAAATTTGTTCTACTCTAAATGAGCACCACTCCTATGCTACTCGATCCAATATAGGTGGTTGCCTTAAACAATATAATGCCAGTACACAAGCTGGGCAAAGAACTTTTCATCATCGTGGGGTTTCTGTTTGGAATCAACTTCCTGTTAATTTAAGGTCATTGACCTACACCGACAAAGTTTTTAAACGTAAAGTATCTAATTATTATATTTCTCTATGATTAGATTGTAATGTTTAATGTTTTTTTATGAATGTATGTATGTATGTATAATTTATTGTTCTTGCAGGGCCCCTGTTATAGCAGTTTTTTTACTGATTGGGCTACCCTGTTGAAATATGGTTGAAATAAATAAATAAAATAAATTTGTAATTTAAACATTTTCTGGTCATGTTCAAAATTTGGTTATTTGGTGATTTTAGTCTGTACTTTTGGGTGATATTGTTGTATTTCCTCTGTGAGAGTTTTAAATGTGAAAGAAACATGTCAGAGTTGCCATTTTTTCCATAGACTAGATGTAAATCAGATGTTGCGCTGTGAGGCTGCACTCTGCTGTGCTCTGTCTTTTACCATCTTTTGAACAGCACAAGACACTTTCACGCTGAAAGTTTACAAACATCCTCATTCAGGTCATCATAGATTTCCACTGATCCTACTTTTGAATGTTTTTTCTGGTGGCTTATGACTTCAAATTTGTGAGTTTCATTTGGATTTTTAATTTCTGCTTCCTGCATACCACGAACAGGTATTCATGCATGGATTTGGTATTGGATCTGACTTGCATACAAGTGCCTCTCCATCTTCTCGCTAATCAGCTATATTGATCAATCCCTCAACACAGTATTAACTCATCATTACCTCAAGAGAGTTCTCTCATCAATCAATGACAGTGATAAAACTCAATCACTTCCCAAGACAGTGTTTGACACAACACCAATCTATTCACTCGGAATTTCAAGTTCAGCCAACAAAAGAGGAAAGAAGGTTGAATAAAGTAAGACAAAACTAGCTAGCAAAGTCTAACTACTAACAAGCTCTTCCACCATGGATTGTCTCTGTTTCTCTTACTGCCAGTCAGTGAAAACCAAGTCAACTCCATGGTAACTATCACGCATGCTTGTTGAGCATGACATTGACATTTTGCTCTCCTGAGACTTGGCTGCATGGAGATGAAGAGATGACTTCTACTCATCCTCTCTTGCTCCATCTGGCATATATGACATATTCAACTTACCACGAGGAGGTGGTGATGCCCATGGGAGGGATAGCATATTGTTCTAATAATGCTTCAATTGTTGCATCCACGTCTGATGATCGGAGCCATCACTTTAAGACTTTTGAAACCTGTGGATATTGTGTTTACCAGTGGATCCAAAATGCTTTACTCTTGTTACCATATATGGCATCCTCCATCACCCCCAATAACTCACTGTTGTATTTCTCTTTGAAGGATTTTTAACATTTTTTGCGGACTGTGCCATCACCAAGGGTGAATTGGTATTGGTTGGAGATGTGAAACCTCATCTTGATGTGCCTGAGGACCCGACACTAAAATTTTTGCATTAACTGAAATTCTTGTGGTCTGAAAGCAGTCTGTTGTATGAACCAACTCACATAGATTTTGGGCAGCACACTATTGACGGTCATTTCACGTGACATAGATAACCTTGTTGACTGTACTCGTGTCTTTGATCTAATTCAGATCATGCATTATGGCTTAGTACACTTAACATTGGTAAGCCAAGCCACTCGAAGTCTATAACATCCAGGAAATTCAGATCAATTGATCCACTCGCCTTGCAGACGCATATTTCTTAATCCTCAAGTCTTACATTTCTCATGCTTCCAATGTTAATGATCTGTTTGTCAGTATAATGTAACTCTCTCTTGCCTATTAGACAAACATGCCCCATCTCGTAAAAAAACTGTGGTGCCCAGAGTCCACCAGCCATGTTTTCTGATTCTTGCATAAATTGAAAAATAGCGTCTGAAGCAGAATGAAAATGGATCACTAGTCGCTTAACTGTTGACTTTGAGATTTTCAAAGTAAATTCGAAATAGATACAACAGCACACTCTTCCACGCTAATGTACCTTCTTCCAATGGCAAATTATTGACTGTGGTAACGATTTCAAGACAATGTTTTCAAGCATCGTGGACTTCTCCACAACAACACCACAAAACTGCCTGATCACGATTGTCCTGAGTATTAGCTAATCAATTTGCTAACTATTCATGGCCTAAGATTGAGACAATCATTCTAATATGCCATCGAAGGACAAATGAATCCAACATTGAACAGTTGACTGTAATATACAGTGGGACAATTTTCGCAACTGTTCCCTGCTGCGATATTAGGAATTATTAAATGAAGTCTCCTTGTCCGTCCTGCCTACTTGATCCTCTGCCTTCATGGTTGTCAAAAAACATTTGGATGCACTCTTCCTGCTATCTCATCCATTTTGGCATATGTCTTTAATGAAGGTGTTGTCCCTGAGCCCCGCTGAAATCTGCCATCATTATTCCCCTCCTGAGGAAAAGCAGCCTGGACTACAACATCCTTAAAAATCTTCCCTTCCATCTCCAAAGTGCTCGAAAGGGTTGTGGCTACAGTTGACTGATTATATGTCACACCTCTCTACATGACTTACATCTGCATACATGCGAACTCCGTATTTACGCGATGCGTAAATATGGCCCCGCCGAGTGTCGCGATCACTAACAGTGCGATAACATGCAATACAACACCCACACCACCCCCCGCCAACACCCCTGCAACATGCCATTTCCATCCCAACACCCTGCAAAACAAAAAACCCTCCTCCTTCCCCAACACCCTCACCTCTCCCCAACAACTCTCCCACCCCTCCCTCACTCACACACTCGCTCCCTCACTCACACCCTCTCACACACCCCCTCCCAACACCATGCAACAACCCCCACCCCCTCCCCACACCCCTGCAATACAACACCCTCCCGCCAACACTCTGCAACACGCACCCCCCCCTCACCACCACCCCGAAACAACCCCACACCCCACCCAACACCACTCATAAACCCCTCCCCAGCACCCCGCAACACCCACCCCCTCCCTACTGCCTAGGAGTCTCATGTAGTGAAGGAATTTTTGCCTATCTACAAACCGTTTCAGATATACAGCAACTGCGCATAATTAATCGCTCATTGTGCTACCTAAAAGCCTCATATATCCATACTTCTTTCAAATTGCAAAAAGATCTTGCCCAATATAGGTTTCATGCAGC
Organism: Ophioderma brevispina; assembly: GCA_023653785.1. Classification (NCBI taxonomy): domain Eukaryota; kingdom Metazoa; phylum Echinodermata; class Ophiuroidea; order Amphilepidida; family Ophiodermatidae; genus Ophioderma; species Ophioderma brevispina. The sequence goes on from JAMKCH010085322.1 coordinate 39,284, forward strand.
GGCGGGCAATTTGATAACCTAATGTACCGTGTCCAAAATCTAGCACTTAGCTGAATTTTGCATATAAATTAGCTCATGTGCATACTCATTTGCCCGAAAATACGCCCAAAAATCTAATCAGGTCGAGAACTCTTCACCCGCTTCCTTCCACCCAAGTACATCATTATTGCCTTAACGAACTCCAGAAAACTTGTAGTTGTACACAGGCTTTGCATGGAAATTTTCAAAATGATGCAAATTAGATACTGAATTAGCATATTTACACCCAAAATCTAATCAAGTCGAGATTCCACATCCACCCGCTTCTTCCACCAAGTTAACATCATTGTCGCCCTTACGGAAATCCAGATAAATCGTATACAACATTGGTTAATCGATTTTTATCACGACCAGCACAGGAAATTTTAATAATTATCAAATTAGATCTGAATTAGGCAATTTTACGCCCAAAAATCTAATCAGTCTAGAACTCATCCACCCGCTATCTTCCCCCAATTTACATCATTGTCGCCCTTACGGCACTCCAGATAAATCGTATACACATGGGTTAACATTTTTATCCACGGGACGAACGAACAAAATGGACGAACTGGACGCTGCCCATTTTTTAGTCCCCGTTCCGAACCGTTCGGCGGGGACATATAAACAGTTCCACAGCACAGAGACTACATTGATTAAGGTCCACAACGATATAAGTGGGCTTATCGGAAAGGTGTCACCATACTTCTGCTATTGGACCTTAGTAGTGCCTTTAATACCATTGACACAAGGTTTCCTCACCAGGCTCCATGACCTTCGTGTATTCGTACATTCCTTTGAACTGGTTCCAGTCATACCTGTCTGACAGAACACAGCGCATCTACATTAATGGAACTTCTCTGCCTTCAATACTTTGCGTTGGGGTTCCACAGGGTGCGTGCTTGGGGCCTCTCTTTTTTTTAATTTACATACTCCCAATTGGATCCATCATCCGCAAGTATGGCATGGAACTGCATATCTACACTGACGATACACAGATAATGTTATCGTCTGTCCCACCCTGAGGATGGATTATCTGTCTGTGGTCTAACTTTGAAAAGATGTGTCCTGAAGTTCAAGAGTGGATGGGGGGGGGGGGGGGGGGGTCCGTAATTTCCTAAAATTATGCCGAGAAAACGAATCTTAGTTTTTGGTTTCTCGTGCCCAGCTTGCCAAGTTCCATCTTTCTTACGTACATATTGCTGGCAAGATGTTCTCAGTGCAGACCACCCTGTAAGAAACCTTGGAGTCATGTTTGACACAGGTATGAGTATGTCGCCCAAGTGGCTAACCATCAACCAAAGCTGCAATTTCCAGTTAATAGTAAAAATGGTCGTGCCCGGAAGATGCTAACCACTGAGTCCACCAAACTTGCCGTTCATACCCTTGTCACCATCAAGACTGGATTATTGCAACAGCTTGCTGATTGTATTAAGAGGCCCTTCTCAAAGTCTGAATAACATCCAACGTACTGGCTGCTCGCTTAATAACTATGAAGCAAATCCAGTATTCCCATCACCAATGATCTCATTGACCTACCCTGGCTGCCTGTCAAGCAACGCATGGACTTTAAATCTTAGTCCTTGTTTATAAGTCCTGTCACCAACAAACCCGGACTACAATTTCTGAATGGCTTCATATTCAATCAGGTCGCAGAAAAAAAAAAAATGTCTCCCTCTCTCCGCTCAACAACCTCATCAACCCCCTCTTTTTAATAAACCCAGAACACAGCACATCACTTTTGCAGATGGTCATTCTCTGTTTGGAGACACGAATTGGAACAGGAATCCCTGACGTTTCACATTAGAAGTTGCTGGGAACTGTTGAGATTTTTCAAGAAATGTGGATGAAACAATCATCTTTTCCCAAATGCATTATAAGCAGTATGACTTTAGATTTGTGCATGTGTGTTTTACTTACATCATGCACTTTTAATACCAATTGCGATATTTTCCCTGTTGTAAACTTTTGCTTTGCTTTTGTGTTCAAAAATTATCGCGCTCTTAGGGCATTTGTATTGGTTTGGCGCCTATTATAGAAATGGTCAGGTAGTGTATTATTATTATTATGTATAAGTGAGTTGTGGTTGTAACCATTATGTCTTTACCACATGACATTTGTTTTCAATTGCAAACAGGAAAACATATAAGTATTGGAAGCAGTGGGACCCGTACTGAAGAGAATGCTGGTTAATGGAAGGCATTTACACACAAGTGGCGGTCTTCAGGTTCACTTTTACTTTTTCCACTGGGACCTCATAACATGAATTTTGTCGTCACCTGGCTGTTGAAAAAAACACAATCGCCAGGAAAGCAATTGAACCACAACAATTGAAAACAAAAAAAAAGAACAAAGCTCAATATATAATGTTCTTGGTGGCTGAGTTTGAAAACAGTAAAAGCTTATCTCTTGGTTTGCCCCCAATGTTGAGATACATCGCAAATTCAGTGTGAAAAAAACACGCCAGAATGTATCCACCTCTGGTGGCCATATTTGAGAACCACAGTTGTTTGGATAACAATTAGAAGTATGATTTTTTAAAAATTATTAAAAAAAATTCTTTATTTTTTTCAAAAGTACTTATACTCTCTTCCGATCTCAAGTTCAAGGGTGGACTCTGCATTCTCTCTAGCGTTTCGATTATACCACCTTGGTTTGCATGCGTAAATAATGCCTTTGCATCAGAATGTTAGGTGGGTTTTTTCTAGGGCAAGCAAAACTAAACAGCAGCAGTGATTGTCACACTCAAGCTTTAGGTCAAACAGAGTATATAGATGGAAGGTGCTTTTAAGCAAAACTTTCAGGGATGGTTTAAAAACAAAATACCCTAAAAATATCACTTTTTTTAAAATCAAGTGCTTAAAGAAGCAAATCCTAAGTTTTAAATCTTACTTTTGTTCCCCGGAATGGCTGGATTTACCTCCACTCAACAGCAATCAATCATCACTCTTACCCCTCCTCCACTTCCGCCTTGGTTATCCTCAACCCAACCCTATTACTCTCATCCTCCACTTCTTTAAGTCTTATTTGGTCGTCCCATTACTAGTTCTGCTAAGCATTAACTCCACCTTATGTCTTTAAACATGTTGTTCAGACAATATGAAAGACATGATGTGGATTTATGCTTCCTCCTCCTCATACGACCACTTCGAACTCAAAGCCCTTTCTTAAAAACCACGTTTGTCATCCTTCCTAAGACCTCAGAATGTTGCCATACCAACGTTTACCAAACGTCTTTGCGACAGGTCACCGCTTCTTCCAAACCCAACATCTGCCTCAAGACCCAGTCGTCTTCTTATCCAGCATTCACCATCACTCTCGTTGTCCTTCTCAGAATCCCCATCTTATTTATTGCATCAGACACCACGTTCACTCTACTTCAGAATCACCAATCTCGCAAAACTCTTTATACAGCTATTCTTTCATCTTCAAGGAAAATCTTTTCCCATGTAGCAACTCTGCACATTGCCTAAAACCAGCACCCAAAAACCGATTATTCTAGCTGTCACTGCCACCTCGCATCCACCATTACATTTACCACATTTTAGGACATAAAAACTCTTGCCAAGCTTGGGTCACCTATCCATCTTTTGATCTTCAGGGATCCATTTCCCAATGTCTCACTCCACATTAAATTTGTCTGACCAGATTCCCATCATAGTCCTACCTGGTATCACCTTACTCACGGAACTCCTTAGTCACACTGCTCAACTCACATTTGTCTTCCCAAGATTTACCTTCAGACCCTTATTCTCAAAGCCTCTTATTTCCAGAACTTTTCTTCAGTCTCTCCATTGTCTTAATTATATCAAAAACTGAGATTATTCAGAAGCTTGTTCTTGAAATAGTTAATTAAATCAATAGAAAATAAAGCTGCACAATATTATAACCAAATGAAAAGATTTTCTATCTTAGGTCCTGAGTTCCATTATTGTAGCCAAAACTGTTCAACAAGCATGGCTTCAGTTATGAGTGTTACAAATATACAAGACAGGCAAGATTGGAGATGTGTGTGTGTTTGTGTGTATATCTGTAGGCATGTTATGTTTTTGTGTTGTGTGAGTTTTAAATTGCTTTTGTTCATGTGCTTAAATGGTATAAAAAAAGAAAATTAAAAAAAAAAAGATTGGAAACAAACCCATCTCCAGCATTGACAGAACATGACAACCAAGTTATGTGCTGTGGTGTGGAGAAGACAACATGCAGTTTATCTTACCAATTGACCACTTATTCCTAGGTATCTGTGATTCATGACAGTTACAGCTTTGTTGGCTACTTCTGCTGAGTGCGGTGGTGGAGACTGATGCATAGAAACATTGAAGAGTTTGACACCATCCAACATTTATGAAAAAAAAAAGTTACAAGATACAAGATCAGCGCTGACCTCCTCCAGACCAAGAAGTTTGTTTGTTTTATATAGTTAGAGAGTAGACTTTACCGATTGTGAGACTAATAAAACATTTGTTAAATATTTGGAAGGTCATGAGGACTCTTTTGCCACTTAAAAAAAAAGGTGCAATTCCAGTTAACATGATGCCAAACCTTCCATTTTGCTAGCATTGGACGATTTAGCTGATTTGAATGCAATCTGTCTGTACCCACACTGCTAGGAGGTCACCACAAAGGGAATCTTTCATTATTCTTCTAAGCAGCAGTCATGGTGATGATTTCTAGAACATTCCCGTTTTATTCATGTTTCCCGCTCTTACATTTTTGCCACAAAATGTCTCATTTGGGCCAGACCAGAAACCTTATACCACATTAAAAATTTGCTACTACAAAAAATAGTCCGCTCTTGATTTTGATAGCGCGCAATCTTTCCGGGAAATTCACACGCCCTGCCCTGGTGATGAAACGTCCCTAACCCAAATTGTTCTCCAAAATTGTTATAACACAACATTCCTGAGACCTTCTTGTGGTGAAAAAACATTGTGGGAGGGTTGTAGGTCGCGGAGGGGAGGTATCGATCGCAGTGTATCCCCCTCTCACTTATGAGAGGGAAATACACGCGCTCTCGGATCGCTACCCTCCGCGACCTTACTTTGCCACAGTATCCCAATGGTGTCTCAGAGGTGAAGAACCAGAAGGTAAGGGGAGGGTAGTCATCCCGAGCTGCTAGCGTATCCCACATCTCACACCGAGAGACTTGCCTAGAGCTCTTAGTGCGCTCACTTTCTACCGGCACACAGGGGCTGTGCAGTAGCAACATCCCTTTATTTTCCGCACCCAGACCACTGGAGATAAACCTCTCTTAACATGGGGCGGAACTCCAACATAGTTTTAGCCAGGATAATTGGATTGAGGAGGTGTGAGCACGTCAGAACTGGGAACTCACATAACCCCAGACTTGACGACGACAAAACGGAAGAAGGGATGGGTGGAGGGTGGTGGGAGGAGGATGGGGGCTGGACTACTAAAAAAGAAGGAGATGAAATGTGGACCTCGATGAAGGACAATATGGGACGGGGCCGTGGAGAATTGATGAACAGCTTGTTTGTCTTCCGAGCCCTTTCGGTACGCGTTAAGGGTACCATTTTAGGGCCCGGACCGGGGCCGGCCACCATGGTTCTCTGAACGTCCTGCAGCCAAAGCCAGGTCCGGGAGAAAAACACATGGGTGACGAAAGACAGGGTTGATTCTTAGCGAGGAAAAACCAGCTTGTGGGAGGATGGACACGCCGTCTTCGACCACCGACAAAGTGAGGCCTCGTCAGGGACAAGGCATGTACTCGGACCCCCCCGTCGCCCCGGAAAGCGAGACTGTGCACGAGAAAAAGGCAGTCTTACTAGATACATCCAGGGGGGGCCCTCTCCAGTGGCTCGAAGGCAGGTGGGACGATCCCCCCAGAGAACTGGCAGCACTCAGCGGCAGTCCACTCCGGAACGAGTGAAACGAACAGGGGAAAACATTGACCTTCAGCAGATTAGGGAGGACGGGCTTTTATGAGACGAATGACGTCTCTGCAGCCCGATGGAGCGCCCCAATCGCGCTACGGTAGCACTTGACTGGTTGGACGCCCAACACGTGGAAATTCCGTAGGAAATTATCGCATCTGCCCTACAGACACAGACAGCGGATCGATTTCTGATTGGCGCACAATCTATAGAACCGGAGTCGAGAATCGTAAGCTTCTCTAGTGGACTTCCGCCTTGCCTGAACAGCGAGCGCGGCAGCCTGTTCCTGTTCCGAAAGTCCCGCCTGAGTGTACTGATGGCGGAGGAAATGCGCCAGACAGTCCGGTTGAGAGCGGGATGGTACTTATTTTTTTTCTCTTTTACGTCCGGGACGGAGTGCTTGGTGGAGGACCGTTATCAGATACACGCGCTGAGGGAGCCTAGCTTCCAGGGCCGTGGGAACCAAAGCTGAGCCACGGCCACCATGGGCGCGGCCACCAACAGAAACAGGCAATTGTCGGACCAGAGCTACGTCTCGAAGGACTTCGGATCATCGGCAATGGGGGGAAATGCGTAGGCAATGATCCCCGACCATTCCACCACCATTGCATCCGACCCAGGGATCTGTGGGATCTTGACTCCATGAGTAGTACGCCGTTAGCTGGTGATTCACGGCGAAGGCGAAAATCGGGTCCACGTGGGGACGCTGTAGCATCTGAAAAGATAGGACCGGAAGCTGACGGCAGAGGAGCCCATTCCAATGACGCCCGCCTCCACACTCCGATGGAGCCCTTGCTTTGCGTGCCCTTCCGGGAGTGGACGTCTGCTAGGACGTTCTACCCCTGGTACATGTGCTGCTCTCAGGGCCATGCCCGTTTGCCTGGCACCAATCTAGGAGCCGACTACCTCTTGCCAGAGAAGAAGAGACTGGGATCCCTTGTCCCCACCTCCTTGTTGACGTAGGTCACTACCGTCATGTTGTCGCATCCTCGGACCAGGTCACTTTTCCACTGGTACGGGCGACCCAGTGCTTCCGTGCCAGGAAGATGGCCCACAGCTCGAGCAGATTGATATGATGGCGAGCTTGCATGGGCGACCAACGGCCCGACACTTCGTGGGACCCTTAAGTGGGCCCCCACCCCGCTTTGACGCCTCTGTTTGTCAGCGTCCGGAGTGGTGTTGTTGATTTCCTGAAGGGCGCTCCCCCTCCAAGTTGCGTGGATGCGTTTCCACCAACTGAGGTCGGGGCCAGCTTCAGGGACATTGGAATCGTGGTGGTACAGGGTCGGAAAAGTACCTGAGATGGGATCTGGATTCCCCGAGTGTAAATGGCAGTAGGGAACATCCCGATGAGGCGTCAGAAAGCCACTAGCATGGCTGGGACCGCCCTGTTCTCCAAGATTGCTCGGGCACACACCACGACCGAGGCAGGCTACTCTTCTTTTTTTGCCGAGGGGCCTAACCTTTGCCGACAGAAGCCCAATCTCGCTCCCAGAAATGGGGGGCTCTGGAGGAGAGAGGGGTAAGGCTCGACTTGTCGAGGTTGACGAAGAAGAAAAATCGCAGAGACCTATCAGGTTAGGACATCCTCACAAGGATGGAGCATCTGACGAGGATGGCGCCACAGTAGCCAGTAGTCTAAGTAGACGAAGAGTGTCCTGCCCCTTCGCCTAGGAAATCCGAATACCAACTTCACGACCCTTGTGAAGGTCGGTGGAGCGGTCGACAGGCCGAAGGACAGGACCCCGAACTGGTAAGCCACTCCTCCTAAGCGCCAAACGGAGCCATCATTTCTTGAGGATTCGTGCCACGGGGACTGGAAATATGCCATCTCTCAAATCCATCCCTGTTGGAGGACCCTGAGAACTGGTTCAGGGTCCATCGGACGTGTGAAGGTCTGATGAACCTGTTCCAAAAGGTCTTCAGATTCAAGCGGCCTATTCCACTCCCCCGACTTCTTTGTGGTTATTAGAAGAAGGTGAATAGAAGCCCTCTTTGATTGGATGTGAGAGGCATACCACAGCACGTTTGGCCAGCAGGCCAGCTATCTCTTGCAGGAGCGGCCGTACCGCTTGGCGGGTCTCTTGGAAGAGGACACCCGGGACACCAAGAACCCACAAAGCGGAAGGGGATCCGAAGGGAAGGCAGGGGAAAAGAGAGGCAATACTCTCGATTAAGGGGGGGGCACCAATAAGAACGAAAAAAGGGTACGGGGTGCCGGGAAACGGCATAGCCAAAAGCAGCACGCAAAAGAAAGGGAGGACGACAAGCACTAAAACACGGGAGGCGGAAAGATTGCTGTACTGGGTAGTAATAAACGACCTGCGCGGCCGTCTTGACTCCCTCGGCATTTGGGCTGGCCTCAACCTTTGCATTTACCTCTAGATCTCTGTCTCTTACGGCTGTGTTTCCCCGCCGTTTTAGTGCCGGTGCCACCTCCCTGGTTCTGAGAGGCTTGGTAGCCCTGGTTAGGTGGGGGGTAGCGGATGGATGACGCGCCCCATCGAGGGTCGGGAGGCTTGGGCATCGGCTCCATTGAAAGGGTTGTCGGTTTAGAATAACGGCCCTCTTACGCTCTGCGCTTTAGTTGGAGGGAGGCCATTGACATCAGAAAAGGTTTTCCCAGGGGTTGGTTTTTTTGCCCAAGCATTTCACGGAAGTCTATGAAGTTCAAGGCCCTTGGCGACCAATGGCATCTAGATCTACCAACTATTGGTCGCTACTACGCGCGAAATGCTCAGCGATTAAGTGATTAAGGTCCGATCCCACGTTGATCGTCATGTCAGTGGGGGCTTTGGAAAGCGACCTGTCCGGCTTCTGTCAGGGACCGTCGCCAGGTGGTGCGAATACGAAAATGAGGGCATTGATCAGGCATAGGCCGTCACTGCAAGGGAGGTTAAACGACCCGAGCTATGCGGTATCCGCTCCGTATTCCACGGTTGTTGAAACCGGAATGGGGCGGGGGGATTGAGATTGACCCCCAGCGCCCTCGACCACTGGGGGGAGAGTCTGAAGGGGGACGCACCTCGAGGGGTTTTTTTTCCGGTCCCGAGACATCTGCCGGACGGCAGGCTCTGGGCACAGCGGCACTTTGTGTTGTTGTAACAAGGGTAGGGAGTGTCTTCTCCCACGACGGGGGCTTGAATGTCCTAACCCAGGGGCTCCCGTCCACATGCCCTCGGAGAGTACCGAAGGTCAATGGTGGTCTAAGATCCATTGACCAGAGGTATGAAGCATTGACTCGGACGGCTTGGGCGGACAGGCTGTCACCCAGCACGATCTGACCCCAAAATGCATCGGTGGAGGACAAACCTCCAACCGCCCCAGGCGGCGTACGAGAGGACGCCGCGAAAAATGGAGCAAAACTCTAGGGGGGGGTTAGCAAGCGGTGCTGAAACTGACCTTCCACCGCACTGTAAGATGATGGCTGGACACTATATGGGTTGCCCCAGTCTTAGGCAATGGGGTCTCGTAATCCCATGTGAATCGTTCCTCCGGCCTCGGCTCCTCGGGCTGAAGTGCCGGTGGATTGAAGCTCCCTGGTGGGAGGGTTTCTGTCCGCGGGACAGACGGAGACCCTGGGGGGGCAGTCTTCCGGCCCACCGGACCAGAGTGAGTTCGGAGTAGCCCTGCAAGGAAACCTCTGTGCAAAGATGCCAGGGGGATTCGGCCCAAGGGGCAGGAAAAGGCTCTGTAGGTTTGCGTCCGATTGCCTGGTTTTCTCACCACTTTGTGGGAGCAATGAGGAGGGCAGGTACATTGGTTTCGCCATGTGGACCTTGCCATTTACAGAGGGGGAACGGGAACGGCATTAAGCGCGGACCCCCAAACAACTATCGCGTAGGTTGGGATTGATCTACCGTCGACCGTACGGTCGAAGGGAGGACCCGGTATGGTCCACTAGATGTGGAAGGTGGCACGCTAGGATCTCTTAGGTTGTGTATGAGTCGGCTGGTCCGGGGTTGTTCGGCTCAGGTGAGCCGGCGAATACTCTGGGCGGGGGAGCTAGTACGCCCTTGAGGTTCGGTCCACCCCACTTCCGACCTGTCCGGTGTCGGGTCGTTGTAAGGGTGGGAATGTCGAACCAACCATCCGCTCACATTTTCGAGGGTGGGTGGACCCCGGTGGACCCAGCCCCGCAACCCCCCCCCCCTCTTCACCTCCACCCGGAAAAGAGCCGCTATCGCTTAGCTTCAATCCACTGACCCAGCAACAGCTTATCAGTACCCTGTGGGAGGCGGCTTTTTTATTAGCCCCCACACGGTTGAGCTCGAGCTCGGTGCGGGGGGACGAATGAGTTTTGGCAGCAAGGTCCTATGGTCGGCTCCAATTCCTCAAGGATGAGGGAGAGCTGACCCATGGACAGGAGGGTTCTGCCAGCTGTCGCCATTAGTTAAGTATACGCTACACATTTGGGGGGTGAAGGGTCGGGTCTCCAGACAAGGCAGTGGAGGTCCCGGGCCTCTTGAGGAAAAGTTTTCCATTTTCCAAACGGGAAAGGTTTATCCTGTCATGGGGGAGACAGGGGATGAGGTCAATATCGACGATGACTCTTAGAACGGTCGCCGTCCTCACCTGAGCACTGGGCCTAGACCAGACGTCCCCGGAATGGATACAACCCCGAACTTGACTGTGGCGGGGATTCAAAGCCTCCCCTCGGAGAGCTGAGCAAGGGTCAGCCTGGTGTAGTTTTGTACGTTCTGGCCCACCACTCCTGACCAAGGCGCTCGAAAAACCTGGCCTGATCCTGTCTTCAAGGGAGCTGGTCTAAGGAGCGATCCGGTCGAGTCTATGACCTGGGTCTGACCAGGAACCTGGGCATCCCCGACCGTGAGCTTGACCTGGGACTGGCCTTGAATGCCTCTGCACTCAAGGGAGCTGGTTAGGGGTGACCTGGTCGGGTCTAAGACATGGGGTCGAGACAAGAACACAATGGCAAGTAATAGAAAGTGAGCGGGACATGGGATGGGCTAGAGAGTACGTCGGTGGGAGCTGGTTTCCAGAGTTACCCCGGTGAGGAGACGACCTGATCCTGGTCTAGACCTGGGACGCATGACTTGGCAAGTGAGCTAGAAATGACGGCTAGTAGAATTGGGGGACTATAAACCCCGGAGAGAACTGGTCCAGGAATACAATACATGAGTCGGGCGGCTTCATCAACTAAAGTAGTCGTCGGGAGCCCTTTTGGGTCGGCCTCTTGGATGGCCTGACGCAAGTGCTGTCAGTGATGGACCTCCTTCTGGTCCTTCGACCTGCACGGCTTAGGTTGGCGGGTAGAACCAAGAGGGTCCTTTGTTGAGGACCGCGCACCCGAGGAGTTCTCCTTAGGACTTCTCAGGAAGAAAAAGAAAGGGACGATCCTCCACGACTGCGGACGTCAGATTGGTCGAGGGAGTCACTGGGTCGTTCTACTCCGACTCTGCTGCTTCCCCCCTTGGGGGGCGCATGAGGGAAAAGGTTACCTGATACACGGGCCAAGAAGTGCTTCGTCGGAGGACCAACTTGGGGGGGATATGGATGTCCCCTGGTGCCCCTGGCGACTGCTCCCTGCGCCAGAGGTTCCACGGGAACTTGGCCCCTTTTTGTCCTTGAGGGATCTTAACGTACCTTGAAGGCTTGCCACTGCTCGTCTGTCACCTGCGCTCTATGGATGCATCAATTGTCCCGGGCGCAGTGTCTGAACACTGCACACAGGGCGTGGGGGGGTCCCTGCTGGGTTATATTGATGGAGTCCAATATGGGGGTCGCTTGACTGTCCTATCTGTTAAAGCCGAATCAAGGAGGGAAAGGAAATTAACAGAATTAGTATCCGGGAGTAAGAGAGTACGAGGGTACCTCAAAAATATAATGGGACCAAAGACCCGACCACGAAAAGATTCTCTATCCAGCGCTCCATTGCCCCTGATTCCACGACCCTAGGAAGGGGGAAACACAAGCCTACCATGGGACAGCACCGACGGGCAGAGAGACATAGAACGTTCCAGACATTGTACAAAAGTACGGACCTCTGTCGAGGAGGGAGGGGGATGATAGGGGTGATTTCATTTGACTCGAAGGAGGGTTGGGAGCCGGTGAAGCACTGACCTTCCACATCAAGTTATTGGCATACGGACGACCCATCATCCCCACACCAGGCCGAAAAAAGGAGGGAATAGGAGAGGGGAGGAAGGGGAGAAGGCCTGACGTGAACTAGAAGGATGGCGTGGAGTTGGCCGGGGAGAGCTTCCAGACTTACACACAGTCACAGTCTGTAGGCTCCAGACCTACCTTAGACAACCCTCAAAAACACGAAAACACATAAGAGCATGCCCCTTTGTTGCATCGGGTCCAGGAGGAGGGAAGGGAGCTAGATGAGAGGGGAAGAGGTCCACCACCCTTCCGAATTCATAAGGGAGTACCTGGGCCCACCCGGGCCCAGAAAAACAAAAACCAGGGGCATGAGAAGAGAATACCCTAATGACCCACTTCCAGTTTGAGGAGGGGGGTTCAAAAACACTTTTTAGATCCGTCCCAGAACATCCCTAGTCGATGGGGAGGAAAGGAGAGGAGACTCTCGTGTGAAAAACTCCAAACTAGTGGATCTGGTCCCATTTTGCGGGTGATCCCCCCCAATCTGGACATCAACCTGCCCCAAAATACCTCTACGGGACCCAAAGGATTCCCCCACACACCCTAAGATAGGACCCCCGGGTGGGGGGGCGAGCCCCAGGGGGCACAAGGCAAAAAAACACCAAATAGGACTTATGCACCACGTGGCGCCTCCTATCTGAAAGTAAACACATGAATCTTCAGATATGAAAAAGACCGATTGGGGTCTGGCACCTACCCATACCTAAAAAATACTATATTTTTTAGCCCAAACGCATTATCTTAAAAACCACTGGTTTTTTAGGCACGGACCAGCTTATCACATATAAATACTTAATGGTCTTGTTTACACTTTCCTGGCACTAGCCTGATTCAACTAATAAAACAGTGAGAGAAAGGGTCGGGAAATTTTCCCCCCCCCCAAACCCGGTCTTCAGGAAAAAAAGTCCTGAGGGTAATAAAGGACGGAGGAAGAAGTGGATTTACAAGAGGGGACCGCACACAAATCTCAGGATAGGAGAGGACTGGCCTCTTACGTGAATAACAATCGATATAAGGCGAGGATTAAACACATCAAACATTACATCTAACTCGTGAATAAACACTAATGCTTAGGCTACGTTTTTGTATGTCTAAGTATACTAAGTGCTCAAATTGATGTTTCTTTTCTGGTAAGTGCAGCGATCTGCTGGTTAGGATTGGAAAGATTTTTTTCCGGTAGCATCAGCGAACAGCATGCCCCAATTTGAGAAAACAATTTGATAAGGACGATGTCACCGGCTATGGGCGGGTGGTGGTGATGATTGATGAATTGCCCTAAAAGTAGTGCGTGCTTATCGCGAGGGACTATTTCGCGGTATTGGGTAGCAATTTAGTAGCAAAATTTTTAATGTGTTATAGAGGTTTTATGGCGGGCCCAAATGAGACATTGTGCAAAAGTAGGTCGCGGAGGGTAGCGATCGCAGAACATGTATATAGATATCCTTGAAAACGATTATTCCCAAAAATTTGAGTGATCCAGATCTTGTCTGGTACGTGTTTTATGAGCAATGCTTGTTTCCCATGGTCATAGGCCGCTGTGCTGTATTTACGGACCGAAAATACAAAAATGCGAATTTCTTGCAGATGCGACCGAATTTGCACGTAAGACTAGGTACATGTGAATTACTAAGGCTGACGGTTTAGATGCTATAAAAATCTCAAATTTTTTTAGGTAAGTCGGGGGGACGAGGTTGTGGATCACGAAATGCCCCTTTAACACAATATGGCAACAGTATAAAAAACTTAACAAGTACCATGAATGTTGCCACTTTAAGGTAGCGACTTACTTCTATACTTTGTCTTGTCTGAACTATGAAGTGACAACGCGCACGTACACAAATTGCCGCCTTTCAGTTGCAGTGCACTTGTGCTTTGCCTATCCGCGCGCTGAAAGTCGGTACAACATACACGCTCGCGTCGCTACTTCATACTTCGAGCTGGACAGAATACAGTCCTGCAGCTGGAACACAAGTTGCAGGAAGCAGGAGGGTGTAAAACCAAAAATATCCAAACTAAAACACAAATACCCAGACCCCCAATGGGCCTAACTCATGGAGCATCATCTTCAGTGGTCTAACATTTATAAACATTAATACTGATTACTGCTTAAAATTCTGCCAGGAGGTGGAAGAGACCAGGCTTGGGGTTAAAACATGCCAAGGCTTTTGCATAAACGTGTAGCTAACAATACCACCCAAAACTTTAAATAGGAGCTATGCTGGCATCCATCTCTTCATTTTCTCGGGCTGACACTGGTTGCCCTGATGAAAGCACACATCTTTCATACTGTATTTCTATTACAAAAAGGCCAAAAATGGTTTGTCTCAAAGTTCCTGTGCTCATTAATGAAAACATGAATCTGTATTAATGATGATCCTGTCACTGGGGTCCATGATCATATATAAGGCATAAAAAAAATTGTTTGTTTGGTGTAACCCGACCGACCCTAAAAAACCTGCCGACTCAAAATTTTTTATGCAATTAGCACAAAATAAAAAAATATTCTGTTGACCGACCCATTATTTTCATCCACAATTTAAAAAAATATTTTTTTACCAACACAAAGACAAAAAAATAACAAAACAAGACAACAAAGCAACTACAACAAGTAAAATAAAAGATATTTGCTATGTCATTGAAAAAGCTTTAAATAGTAGCATCTTGTATTCATTGAAATTTTAAAGGGGGATGGCCCGATTTAAGTAGATGAGGTTTTCATCTTGATAGAATGGACTTCACCCCAAAACTCCATCTGTAAATTTTCACGCCGATATTTCAATCCGTTTAATTGATGTACGACCTAAAAACGTGATTTTGTAATTCCCATAGAGTGCTGTGTAAAATTAATATTGGTCGACCAAAATGGTGCATATTTTCGCTCATAACTTCCAAACTAAACATCCTTTAGCCCTAAGATTTCACAGGGTAAATTAGAAAAATAGTAGCTTTCTTCTGATATCAAAATTTGGACCACTTCCGGTAAAATTTGGGGTCCCTGGGGACGAGGCTATTAGCGATCGGGCCATGGACCTTAACTACTTAGTTCTCCAGGTAGACAAGGATGGGTATTTATGAATCTTTCCCTGGAGATGGCCAGTGCACACAAGTGTTGAAAAAAAAAACCCATATGCACTTGGCCAGATTCGAACCGGCGACCTCCGTATTACTAGTGACGGCGCTCTAACCAACTGAGCCACAAGACTATCTATCAACCCAGTCTTATGGCTCATTGGTTAGAGCGTCGTCACTAGTAATACGGAGGTCGCCGGTTCGAATCCGGCCAAGCGCATATGGGTTTTTTTTTTCAACACTTGTGTGCGCTGGCCATCTCCAGGGAAAGATTATAAATACCCATCTTGTATTCATTTTAAAGCAAAACATTGAGAAGATCTAAAAAAAAAAAAATCTGACCGACCGACCCTGATATTTTTTATCCGTTACGCCAAACAAACATATTTTTTTTGTGCCTAAGGAAGAAAAAAAAATATTACTTTTCCACCAGATTTAAGCTAGCCAACAAGGTTATCCCGGTAAGCTTTGCCAACAAGGTTAAATCGTTGGAAGGGAGGGGGGGCAGGGCTTTGATTTATGAGGGAAATTATGGGGTAAAATAACAAGTTGAAGAAAATTTTTGAAAAATGCTAAAAACATCGCTTTTCGTCAATCTTTTTGGCTCGAAAAACCACTAAAAATGCATCCGTTTTTATCGTACTAACCTATATCGACGTACCTATAAATCCGTTACTAGAAAACGAGGTTAAATTGTTGGAAGGAGGGCAGGGCTTCGATATATGAGGGAAATTTTGGGGTAAAACTGAAACATAGTTGCGAAGAAATGCCCGCCATTGCGAGAAAAGCGAGCGCTCATTGGTTGATTTTTTCTTCCAGATTTTCCATCACGGTCTCTGATTGGATAAAAGCCCGAAAAACTCTAAGGGGGAGTAGAGACGGCTATTGGAATAGTGGGGAAACGAAGTTGTTTTATTGAGCATAATTGAACTGCGTGATTCACTCGTGGGCTAGCGTGAAGTTAGCGTGTCAAGGATCGCAGTACAATAAACGAGATACGTGCTTCATACGCATTTGATTTGAATGCCTCACATTTGCCCATCCATAGCCCAGAATGCATCAAAGGCAGGGAGAGTCGAAGCTCGATCGGTAAGAGCCATTCTCGACAGCGGCTGCTAGCTTCAATGCCGATGTTCATTGAAAGTGCACCAAAAAGCAGGTAAAATTACTTTTTTTGAGCAAATTAAGCTGCATAAATTGATGATTTGGATCCCAAACACATTTAGGGGAGCTATAACCTTGATGGTAAAGATAAATAGTAATAACCTATATATGATCGTGGACCCCAAAGACAGGATCGCCCCATTAATTTACCAGATTTAGATAAGTCCCATTTTCTGCAAATTATGCTTAAGGGTAGTGTCAACCCTAGTGCTTTTGTTTTCACACAAATTTCGGATTTTTGCACCATTTTGAACATCAACCTGTGTTCTATCATTACCAACAAAGGTTATCCACTGCAGACAATCCTGAGCTGTATTTTTTGCCGATTTAAAACAACTATTTGCCCATTTAAAGTCACAAAAACCGGATGGTCTTAACGGCGGGAATTTAAGCACATTTTACGCCGTCAGGCGCAGCATCGCGTGGTTAATTTTTACTGCGTAATGAAGCGTGCGCGAGTTTAATGTACTTTTGCGCGAACGCATCTTGGAAAAACAAAAAATAACATTTGAAAATGTAAACAAAGCGCTAATTTAGACCAGATGAAATTTCAATTTCTTCTGATTTCTGGAGTTAGAGACAAAAGGATGTTTGATTCAATAGTGCATAAAGATGTATTTCCATCACTTGCACAACATAGCCAATTTTGAAGTTCAAAGATAAAGTTATTTGAGAAAGAGACAGCTTGAAATGGCGTGAAAAGTCCCTTTTTTTACTAAAACACAGATTTTCTCAATGTTCAATTTTCGCAAAATATGGCAAATTTTCAGACAAGATAACTCCAAAAAATACCAAAGTAAAAGGTAAGGTTTAACTTTCCTACGATAGCAGTCGGTCTTCTCTAGGATGGTTTTCTCAATTTTTAATTTTTCGATTTCTAACTAAAGATATTCTCCAATATATACTCAAAATTTGGAAAAGAAAGGTAAAAATCACACTTTTTTGACATTTTCCCTTATATTTCGAAAAGTAAGCTCTATTTTAAGAAAATGAAAAAAATGTCCCTAGACAAATTTGTCTTGTTTCTAAAAATTAACATAAGAAATCATGAAAATTCAAATTGTTTTTGTTATGCGGTCTGAAAAATTTGGGGCAAAATCATGTTTTTTTAGTATTTTTCTCAAAATACGGGAAGTTTTACATTAATCTGATGTCACCATCGGGTTCATCATCCAATTTTCTTTCTAGAAATGTATACTTTTACATACAATAATCAAATATTTGCAAAGTTACAAACCAAAATAGATACGCAGAATCTCAGGGTTGACACTGTCCTTAATTCTTGCATATCACAATACCCTACAGGGCGAGACAAAAAATGAACCCTGTTTGTGTATGCCATTTTGCATCTGTAAGTAACATATATCTCAACATGTGGCATCATTGGAAAGTTTATTTAACTAACTACGCTCTTGCATGCTCGCGCTCTTAGTGTAGCGAGCATGCAAGAGCGTAGCTGCCAAGTCAAGTATCTAATGTAAAGAAAGTTAATATTCTTCTCCTTTCCCAGTGAAAAAAAATGTCCTGGGAAAGGTTTCCTTTTTGAAATTATGAACACAATGCGCCCCTAAATGTGGTCCACCTTACTAGCTCAAACATACTTTTACTTTGTACTTCTTTTATACTTCTACTATCCATATCCAAGCAGCTGGACCAATTAAACTCAAAATTTGTAATCACATGTTTCTGGTTATAATGCTTCCAAGTGAGAGAGAAAACATACCAAAAAAAAGAAAGAAAAGAGGACCATGATCGGGTCACCCACCTTTAAGTTTACTAGTCTTCATCTCTGCCACACTTGTTAGAGGACTTAAGATAATATCTTATTATATTTATGTGATAAAACCCTAATTAAAATATGAATACCACCCTACCTTTTAATCCAACTAATTGTAAGCAGCAGGTGACACAGACCAACCATTTTAGGGGAGTATCTACAGAAGGTATCCACTGACACCCCCCCCCCCCGGACTCTACCAAACCAATTTTTTTAGCTTGGTTTTATGGTCCTATAACACTTTTGAGATGTTAACGAAATCAATTTCCCGGCACTCTGGTGATAATCAAGATGGCGTCCAAAATGGCCGCCAAATTAGGCACAATTGGGTATTTAAAGGAATTTATTGGCATAAATCTATCGGCACAATATAATGAAATATCCCTAAATAAGACGTACCAGATGGTTTTCATGGTCATTGGAGTATTCCTTGCGAAAAAAAACAGATTATTCCGACAAATGTCACGACTGTACAACAATCATGGAAGCTGCCATCTTTATTCCCTGTGCTATATTTACAACGCCGCACGCAGTACCGAAACAGAAGCCAGCTTGACAATTTTCCAATAAATTCCTTTAATATCAAAACATGTAATAAATTCATAAAATTAATGTTCAAATATAGCTACCTGGTCATTGCCAAGATGGCACCCAAAATGGCCGCCAAAATAGGCAAAAGTTAGGAAAATCAGGTACTTAATATCAAACAATTAATAAATTCATAAAATTAATGTTAAGATATAGCTACCTGGTTATTGGCATTTAAATTCTAGTATTTGAATTTTTTGTCATGTCTAAAAATCCAAGATGGCAACCAAAATGGCTGCCAAAATAGGCAAAATTAAAGAAAATTGAGTATTTAATATCAAAAAATGTAACATATTGGTAAAATTAATATTTAGAAACAGTTGCCTGGTCATTGGCATTTAAATTCTAGTATATGGATTTTTTGCCATATGTAAAAATCCAAGATGGCACCCAAAATGGCCGCCAAAATTAAAGAAAATTGAGTGTTTAATATCAAAACATGTAATAAATTGGTAAAATTAAAATTTAGATAAGACTGCCTGGTCATTGGCATTTAATTTCTAGTATTTTTTTTTTTGCCATATCTGAAAATCTGAAAATCCAAGCCAACACCCAAAAAGGCTGCAAAGATAGGTTAAATTGCAGAAAAGTGTACACATGATCTCAAAGTGTAGCAAATTGGTAAAATAATACACCTACTCTACCTACCTCCCGCAGCCTAATTCTGCACCAGAATGCCACTGATGAAAGCTCAGGCAGTGGATCAAAGCCCAGGAAGGTATACCTAGGTATTTCTGGTGAATCCCTAAAAGCCTAGCTAACCACCTGCCCTAAGCTAAGCTACATTATAATTTGCAATAAAGAAAAAGGAGGCTTCTACGCACCCTACTGGTGTCCAGATGTTACCCTTTGACCTGCAGAGAGGGCCGTAATAGCCATCTGCCCAACCTTGCCCATACATCTTTCAGGTACACCATTTGGAACATCGTGGGAGTTGATCAACCGGCAGCATCCAGAGTGTCAGACAAGAAAGCCCCAGAAGAGAGCGCCCAAGAAGTGGATTGGGAATGAGTATCATGAAGACATGGAAGTAGTCATCCGATCTTGACATTTTGCGCAAGTACTTCGGATGACATCGTGATCCAGCGGCTTAAGGTGCCATGTACAACAGGTCTAAAGGGCTTCTCCGACGTTATGAATAACTGCTTGATGTCCCCTGATTTCAAGGTACATGTTTAAGTTACGATTTAAGAGCCCTAGCTCACTGGACACTGACTTCTCAAAGCTGCCCTGACCGCTGATCAAGACTGGGAGAAAAACTGGTTTGAGGGAAATAGATAAGGTTTGATTTTTTGCTAAAAAAAAAACACCTGGGGCAAGATGTAAACCATGTCTTCGGTAAAACAGAGGTGGGCCTCTTCAATAGCAGGGCTTGAACCTCTGAACACCTGTGGCCACTGGCCACCGTCCAAGAAAGCCTTCATCTTGGTCAGGTCCAAGGTATTGAGCTCTGACAAGGGTGCAAAGTCCTCTGAGGCAAGGTGTTGGAGCAGTAGGAGAGGGACCCATTGTGGAAACAACCACATACCCGGATACCTCTCCGCAAACATTCCTTTAATGGGGTCAGAGAGAGCCACACTCAAAGAAACTGTCATACCATCTCTGAAGCACATGGTGGACAGTGGCAATGGTAGTTCTAAACACCTGGGCGGGAAGCTTAGAAAGAGCACCCTCAAACACCTTGGAGAAGTCTGTTATACGGCCTAAGTGTTGTCAGTGGATTAACCTACTGGTCCGAGCACCACAGGAAGATTCACACTGTCCATGTCAAGGAAAGCGCTGCTGCCAGCTTGGTCACATAGGAGCCACGAGCAGAACCAGATGTTTTGACTGGGACACCTTCTCAAGTACCCTCGGGATCATAGCCACTGACTGAAATGCATAACCTATTATGTTTGACCAATCCGCATACCGTCCGACTGCCTTTTCATCCGCCTCCCATGTAAAGTATGTTGGAAGTTAGTTATTCAAACGAGACGAGAACAGATCCACATATAGACCGTCAGCCCAGAAGGTTTTGGTTAGACGAACGAGATACCAATAGCTGAATACGGGAAAATTCAGAGAAAAATATAACTTTTGAAAATATGAAAGTCTGCCGGAGACCTGTTGTTGCGTGTAGCCCCAGGAGAGGGGTAAAGTTACTATGGGGGTCAAATATTTGAACTGCTCTAAATCTAATGAAATATAGCTCAAATTATTCCTTAGGTTACCAGGAGTAAAAAAGTCAATTGGGTCACATGTGTGTGGTGCCTCCTTTCCAAGATATTTGGGAAAATAGGCTAAAGGTCATTTGTTTATTCAAGAAAGGTCAACAATTGTAATACCAAGATTTCTTTGTAAAAAATATTAAACAAGAGCACCAATGGTGCTAAAGCTTCATAAGAAAAGTGTGTTGGAGCTTGAGTGGAGTTAGTGGTTTGATTTTTGTGCTTGTTAAAGCAATAACAGCACATTTTTTTTAGAGTACCC
>JAMKCH010085323.1:0-42294 GCA_023653785.1 Ophioderma brevispina
ATAAAAACATCATACGAAATGATGTGTCACTAGCATCAACCGGATAATGGTTTCTTAATTTGTTTACAAAGGTTCCTGCCTGCGTGTTAACCACTATGATGAGGAGAGGTTTCCAACCAAGGGCGAACGAATGTTCGGCGAGAATCATTGCCACCACGCGTCGTACGAGACAGAATCATTTCTCGTACGATTCTATCAAGAAAAAGGAACCCTCTTTCAATAGGGACAAGGGAATGGACCTGACCCGTCTGTGATCCAATTATCAGAACTGACTTTTCTCACGTGACCTCATGGTCCACGTGATGTTTCGTTCCTTGGCAATTACTTCATACTGCCGACGGGATCAGCACAACAACATCTGTAAGCTGAACGACGACTGATGGTATCAGTCGAAAGATCTCCTACAATGGAGGTTAGTATTCAGTGATGTAGAGGTTTTTATACTTCAATTACTTTCTACTACCATCACGTATGAGTCTTTTTCCTTATATTATTTTGTTCTGATAATGCTTAGAGGATCTCTAGTATAACCCAATATCACACATCCTCTCCCTGAATGGAAATATTTACAAAAGGAGTCACTTCTGCAAAAATCAAAATTCACGTTTTTCACTTTAAAATGTATATATTTATATATTTATATACCACTCTCTGGTCTTAATTTTGGTGATGCCCCCCCCCCCCCCCATTTGCATTTGACTTACAGTTCCCAAAATCCCAGTAATTTTAATGTCACTCAAACAATAAAATGCAAAGGACGATGCACATTATAATTGGCTGTAGAGCTCCAAAAAATTAGTGAAAAACACCATTTTAGTCGCTTGATTAAATTTACCCCCTCACTCCCTTTCCTCTTTCAATTTTTATAGTATTCTTACAAAATCATAATGACAAAAACATCTGTGTTTTTTCATTCTCCCCTCTCATCTGTCTTTAATAATTAATTGCATTTATATTGACTCTCAGATAACATAGCAACTCCCCCCTTTCAATATAATAAACTTGGCTTAGTTTAGAATCTCCAACCAAACCTTAATTTTCCTCTAATCAACCATTTAATACCTTTACAACAACCACATCTACCTTAACACCAGGCATGCAAAAGAGTTGGCTCCACATCATTTCTTAAATGGGTACACAATCA
The DNA here is from genome assembly GCA_023653785.1 of Ophioderma brevispina. Classification (NCBI taxonomy): domain Eukaryota; kingdom Metazoa; phylum Echinodermata; class Ophiuroidea; order Amphilepidida; family Ophiodermatidae; genus Ophioderma; species Ophioderma brevispina. The sequence goes on from JAMKCH010085323.1 coordinate 1,145, forward strand.
AAAAGCTATGAAAATTTGGGTTATCTGCCAAGATCAAGACAAATGACAAGTTTTGTCAGGAATAGGCAAGTGAAGTATACTGGCAGTGTAGAACACAATAACGTCCAGTATGACGTCAATAGGTTATTGACGGTCTAGACAATGTTTGTATCATGATAGAATCTACAGGCTAGGTTGTCTTAAGGGCCAGTATTGGTTCTGTAGGTTCATCATGGCAACCAAGAATTATTAAAAATCTAAGAAATATCTTTCTTTATCTATCTTTCGCCCTTGTCCTCTGCATATCAAATGTTGGTACCATTTATCAATTTTGCTGAAAAAGTGAAAATTGGAAAAGCATGGCGTAGTGGTTAGGGTTGCCTCCTGTTTTGTCAAATTTCCCAGGTTCTAATCCCGGTGGGGTCACTTCTAGGATTTATTCGGGTATTCAAGTCTGGATTTGATCCCTGTTACCAGCTATTTGAAATACAAATCAGATTACCGCTCTCCTTCATGGTTTTCAAGCAATCCCTGTCCTTTGGAGGGATGTAAGTAGTCCCGCGTAACGGAGAGTCACAACTGTACTGTACATCACAGCCAGTGCGTATAAGAGTAGGGGTGAAAACCCCTGATTTTTCCCAATCCGCCCCCAGCCCCTTAAAGCGGACATGTTGTAGCGTCCGTATCAGGGATACACATGGCCCCTGGATTTTAGCTTACAGAGCTCAACGGGAAGTCATTACCAATGAACTTACATGAGCGAACGAATTGTTAAGTTAAAAGAATAAAAAAACACATCATGTTGCATTGCAATTGTTCTAATACTGTACTTTACTTTCACCGAATATAACCTTCGACGCACCCTTACTGAATCAACGGGGTATTCTAATCCCCAGTTTGCTGATTGGACAGTTGGTATGACATCAGATTAGTAACATCAGTTTCACCTATCAATCGCCGTCAAACAATTCCTTTTTCCTGAAATAAGGCGCCTACTAACTCTCGGCTAGGGTTTTGCTGTGTGTATTCCATTTACGCATTGTCATGTTTTCTGTAATGGCTGGAAGCTGGCGTAGTCAATTTTGAGACGCAGAGAAAAGGCATTATGAAGGAGAGTATACGTCATTATCATAGTCAATATACCACTTAATGAATTATCCAACCCCCCTGGCTGAAGTAAACTTCCCACAAGAGTTAGAAATACAAACCTATTGACAATTTCAAAGACACTAAAAACGAAATTCAGCTTTGCCACATGCCATCCAGACTTACATCTGTCATCACCGCAAACTCTGCAACATACTGCTATATGAGGTGTTATACCACAGAGCATTCCAGCAACACCTTGAGCTGCTTCCTGTGTAACCACACCCAGTCCACTATATATATCATCATCACATCATGCATTTGGATTGTTGTTAACTGCCACTGTGATGATTTGTACCAACTACTAATGACATGACAGTCATATCTCCCTGAACAGACTGCAGTTTCCAAAACCCTTGGTTTTGATACAAGTCCTGCTGGGTGCAAATCCTGAAATATGACTTGAATAGAATCATTATCACCTACCTTTTGCAGATTGAGTGGGCTGCACCATCTTTAAGCATATGCATTTCGTTCATTAAGAAGCCCAAGTAACTTAGAATTGTATAGTCCCTTTCATTGCACAATCGACTATTCAAACCACTTTTATACGCTCATCCACCTAGCAGATATGAGTATAGAGTAATCAAAATCTCCTATACAAGTCTTAAGTCTTCCCAATTAATGCTTGCATTCTTTCATCAGACTATGTTCTGGTTTATCCTTTTGTCACATCTACCAATTTATGTGTAGAAGCTCATACTCAAACCCAATCCCCTTTCAACCTCGAGATGGGCCTGTCAGTTTTTGCAAAACAACACTCACATCTTGAAACAAATAATTTTTTATATTAAATAAAAAGTAATGATCAAGATATACCAATGAACTTACAGTTTGTCAGATTTTGTACTATCTTTGGGTTCAGAATTATGCAGTAATAACAATACACGCTTTACTTTTAGTGCCTTAATTATCTCCATGTTATCAATTAAGCTCTCTTAAAAACACACGAGAGGGCCATGCCCGATCCCTAATAGCCTCGTCCCCAGGGACCCCCAGATTTTACCAAAGTGTTCATAATTTTCATGTCAGAAGCTAGCTACTAATTTTTCTCATTACCTCTGTGAAATCTTAGGCTAAAGTATGCTTGGTTTTGAATGATATGAGTGAAAGGTGCACTATTTTGGTTGACCAATATTATCTTTAAACAGTATGATGTTTTAGCTCCTATATGTCAAAATGAAATATCAGTATGAAACTTTAGCGATCGGGTACTTTATATAAATCGTGTCATCCTCCTTTAATATCAGAGTGAAAAATCAAGATCATATCCTGCTTCATCCGCTTGCTCGCATCACACAATTACAATTTTCCCAACTGCAACTTCTCCGACATCACCTTTGACCTATTTCTGTAACATTTAGGTAAAAACGTGTTCATCATTTCCTGCAAATGTTGATTTGATTCAATATTGGCATATCTGTATGTTTCCAACTGACATTTGTATCATTAAACAAAACATATTCCAGTTTATTTTTGATTGCTATCATAGTAACCAACCAACCACAATTTTTCCCTCCCTTATTGCATTATCTCTTTCCTGAGGGGCAAAGTTTATAATTTATATTGTGCAATGTTCACAACCTTTCTGCTTGGTCACAACTACAGACATTCAACCTAAAACTAGAAATCTCTCTTATCAAATTTACAAACACTTCACTCATCACAGCTCTTATGAAAATCATATGGCAACACATGTCAACAGCCACGAGAACAAGCCCCATTAGGTTAGGAAAGCCAGGGTCCATCTTAGGTCCAGGAATGTCACTATGGTGACGTCCACCCTGGTCTGACTCACTCCACAGTTGATTGCAATGGTCATCCAATCATATCTGATTGGATTTCCCTCAATGACAGCCTACATGGACAATCAAATGGCACACAGCTTACAATCACACAGGCTAGATGTTTATGAGTGATATATTAATTGAAACAGTCATAAAATTGTAACCTTAAATGGTCAGGACAAGATGAGGACAGGAATTGACAAATTAAGAGAAATAAGTCAAAAATCATATATAAGCCCGCCAGATGGAATATACCTAAAAATATGACACTGAGTCTATAAAAGTAGTTAAGCAGGTTAAAAAGAGACTGTAGATCACATATTCACAGATGTAGTTGTCCTTTTACAGAGAGCTACATAAGACTATAAATTATGGCACCAATTAAGAGTAGTATATTTTGTAATACCACATTGATAGTGGTTGGATTTGAAGAAGACCTGGCACATTTGAAAAATAGTGCACCCTCAAGATTTTTCAAAATGATTATTTTTGATGGTGTGTAAAAGCTTTATATACCTTAGCCCTCACCTGAAATTATTTTAAGCCAAATCAGCGCCTTATGGCAAACTGAACGATTTTATAATTAATAAAACAAGAAAACAACATGCTTAGAGTTGATGCTCACGGCAGCACCTTGTTTGACAGTGCTGTGGTGATCTCCAATTCTTTGGCTACAGGGAATAGAACCCTTGGATAAAAAAAAACCAAATACAAGTCTTATGGCTGACAGCCTGTAACCAAGTAACACCATAAGCAATTAATATGTGAAGACACCATTCAAACATGTTATTCTCTCAGCAGAATCAATGGCATCATCAATAAGAAACAACTGTTTTCCTAAGAATTATAATTGATTGAAGTCTATTACCAATCCAGCAACACTCGCTGAAAAGTCAAAATTGACAGGTTCCAAATTCGGCACCATATGCATGCAATGACCTTTAGTAGGTTGGCATCACTCATGCGGGATGTATGAACTATGGCTACACATGGTTCATCTACCTAGGACCAAGTATGGGCATAGTTATGCCTGGGGTGGGTAGTTATACCGTTATTACTATGTAATTATGGATTTACTTATTTGTATAAATTGTCGTATTGGAATGACTAGTGTGATGGTTAGGGGAGTCTCCCACCTAAATAAAGTGGCCACTGTGAAATGTTTGTTCCACAATTAAACAATAAAGAAAAACCAAAACACTAAAAATATTAAAAGAGATATAAAATTTCTACCAAAATGAAGAATATAGACCATTTTTAGCAGTGTTGGGGTTGAAAAAGAAATCTTGGATTATCGCATTTGGAATACAGTTGTTTGTAGATATGTGTTATGCGTTGGAATTCTCTTACGTTCACGTGTCCTTGTATATGAAAATGTTCCGTGTATCTGTTCCCATCCAAGGAAAAAACAACCATCATAAAGAATCGCCATTGCCAGTATTGCAAAATATTGAATATTGAGTCTAAACTTAGTTAATTTTTAATTTAAAGGGCATTCCTTTTCAGAATCAGACATTTCAGATACCCATTTTTTGTACACTATGTGTACACTTCTACACATTTCCTGCGTTATATGGGTTGGGTTTGTCGCAAACGGTTATGGATCTGTTGATTGTAACATTACATGCCTAGTTTTTGCAGTAAGTAATTAAAGCCCTTAACCGGTTACTGATGCCCCAATTACAAAAACTTTAGTAAAAAAAACATTAGAGTGTGCATGACTGGTTAGCATTGGAGCTGCCCGCTGGTGTTCAAACCAATCAAATCGATGCTAATTTGGTGGAACAACAGGCAAAGTCTATCAAATGGGCACACCAGCTGCAATTTTCAAACAGTTTATTGGTCAACATTTCTAATTTGGAATTCCCACTGGGGAATTCGTTATATCACAGGAATCAAGAATGAAAAGGTCTATAGTCATCAAGAAATGTCAGGTATCTTTTAAGTTTTGATAGATGGATAAAGCTAGTGGAGACTCTTTCAAGTCAGAGTATTTCAAATCAACAAGTGCCATACATATTAGCCAATCAAAATGATGAAAACCGCTACGATGACAGGCTTTGAGTAATTTTGAGGGCCTCCTTGTCTCCAACTACACTGAGGGCTCTAATGAAAGGACATGGCTTGCATTGATGGACAACCACAACCTGCAAATTCAAATTTCTTGCAATTTGTCCCTACCTAGAGTCTGAACACCACTACAGGGAAAAAAACTAATTATGGCTCCCTTCAAAACTAAACATCATAGCCTTATTAGGAGATGTTTTAAATTCTTCTTGATAATATTTTTAGTAACTTAAAGGTTTGCACAGGTGTTAATTGTTTACTTCTTTATACTTTCTAGAGTGCCAGAATTATGTAAGGGGGGCAACGTCTGTATTTCAAGGACCCCCTGCCTTTTCACTCAATCAAACTCAAACCCAATTCAATTAAACCATTAGAATGCTGCGTATCTACCAAATTTAGATTTTTGGGGCACGTCTTGGGGCTTCTGTGCTTGTCCAAATGTTCCTTTTTTATGTGGTGTTGTTTTTCCTATTTTAAATTTATGGCAACTTAGCATAACTAGGGTGACCCATCTGGCCTTATTGGGCCTTTGTTTACATCCTTCCAATCCACCTCATATTTTATGTCTAGATGGTATGTTTTTAGAGGATTCTTGTTGTGATATGGAAAATAAGTTTTATTTGATTTGATTTTGATGTACAAAATAACTTTTAAGCCACTTGACATCCAGAGACCTATTTTGAAAACACTACACAACAAATTTCTGCTAACTATTCCAAGGCTGTCAGTGATCGATCAACATGAAGGTCTGCTTGAATGATATTCGATCCAAACAAAACCTTAAAACCAGCGCAAAATGTCAACATTTTGGCAACTTTTCAGTAACCACACGTAAAACCACAATATGGAGAAGCATTATGACTTTAACGTGGATACACTGTTGATGGCTTCTGCCTCGTTTAACGATTGTGATACAAAGACAGGTCATCGGGTTTTTTTCGCACGTAAGCACTGTGGTTTTCTTGTGAACTAGTAACTGGGGAAGTATCGCTTAATATCAGGGTTGTTTGTTTAAGCTTGTTCTCGTTCAGTACATGTTGTGTGTGTTAATGCCCCCTCCCCCCCCCCCCCCATCCCAGAACTGTTCAATTTTTTAGTCAAAATACTTTCAGTTGCCAATTTGCCTGGTCACATCAATTTAGCAGTCAAAAATAAGAATGGAAACATATAGGGGAGTTGTAAATGGGTACCGTATATGCTGGGAATGTAAAACAGACTTGCTGTGCGGAGGGTGGGAACCCCCCAGCAACCATTATATGAAGTCTGCCAATGCCAAAGACACAGCGATTGTGGCACTCAGCCTGCAGGCGCACCATTTACATTACATTTTAACCATAAATAGTAGCCGTTTTAAGTTTAATATATTAAAGTAGAGGCATCTTTCCAAAACTTGCTCATAGCAAGTGCTTAGCACTCAAAAGTTACACAAAACTCCAATTTGCGTCTTATTGGTAACAAATATACGTTCCCACACATATGAAGGCCAATGACAGATGAGGGGCATGCTTTCTTGGTGTAGAATTAGAATGCCTACACACACATCTGTTTAGTGGTTAATCTTTTTAATTCACAAAGACACGCTCTTCCACGCACGTAAACAAATGTCGTCATCAAACCTTGTGGCGGCAGGATCGAAGCAGTGAATCATCTCATATTGGCATTATGCAGGCCCACGGTCTTTGTTAACCTGGAGATCACTTGCTCAAGCCACCGTTATTTTCTTAGGAAAAGAAAGAGACAGTAACAGAGGAAAACATTTGCTGGAAATTGAAATTTTTTTACAGGATGATCATTAGTTTTTACTGGTCCCATCACACACCTCACAGACAACATTTGCAACATGCTTGCTTAGGGAGTGGTCAGGTCATTATTTACACTGGGGGAATGGAGGATTTGAGTGGGAAATTTAAAAAAAAGTTTTGAAAAGCCGAGCGGGGGAATTGTCAATTTTTCAAGGAGAGAGTGGGGAAATGAACTTTTCAATGGAGAAAATTTTATTTGGGAGGAGGAATACCAACTTTTTGAAACAAGACGAAGTACGATTAAGTTGATTGCTCCATTCCCCCTCATGACGAAATATTGATCCCCCTTACACCAAGTTCAGTGCTTGTGTCTCAGCAGAGCACACATGGTTTCACAGGTAAACAATGCAAAATTGTACAATATGGAAGGTTGTCAATTTCCACTGAAACAGTGGCCAAATCAGGTTTGAACCAGTGGGTTCTCTACAACTAAATCACCTTTTAAGCACCACTGTGGTTGTCTCGTCTGGTTACCTGGCGGTGCTGCTGAGACTGCAATTAAGGCACATACTGCAGAGAGAAAATAATGGTATTGTTAAAAATACAGCAAGTAAACTTGCGTGATCCCCCGCAAGGATGGCAGTATGGAAACATGAGCTCAGATACCTTTGACCATTGGTCCATGACCTTTGACATCCAGATATGAAAGGAACCCCTATTGCCCTTAACCCTCAAGTCTGGTATAAATTGGATTCTTTAAGTTCAATACCCAAATTTATTATTGGTCAAGCTATGAGTTGAAAAAAATATTGGCACGACACAGTCGAGCCCAATATTTATTCAACGCAAGAGACCAATAAATTTGGATATTGGGCAAAAACAAGAATCCAATTTTATCATTATTATGTTTTGAGAATCTTGTGTCCTATATTACTATACCCATTTCATTTTAAACTTTCGCCTTGCCAGTTTCATGGCGTTGGGCCTTTGCTCTGTCCATAAATACCAATCCCTGTACCTCTTCAGATGACGCTTTATTGGCCGATCTGATGTTTATAGAGATCCAGTTTGTTAATTATCTCACGTCTTCGTGGCGGACATCAACAAAAATTTTTTTCAACTTCAGATTCCGGCGAGTTGCTCTTTGCCTACAAAGATTCGAATACAACTTTATGATATGCATGTACCATGCCATGGCCCATGCTACTGTACTGACATTCTGAATCAAGCGATTACCTTTAACTGACCTGAAAATCTTTGCTCCAACAGTCGGTACTCTCCCAATGTGGGCACTATCCACACCTTTAATCATCCATTTATTGTTGCAAATCTTCCCGGCAAATCTACTTCCACCAGCGGGAAAAATTACTCTCGTCTAGGTAAATGAAAAACAAATGCGTCCTTTGACCATGTGACACGATTGATGCAAATTGACATGACATGACAAATGCCGGAATATATGTGCCCACCTACTTCGTGGTACAAATTAAGCCTGATCCCTTGGCCCTCACGCGGCATTATGCCGCATTTTTCGACGAAACATTGCGGGCCAGCGATTGCTACCAAGACATGTTTTAGCCTAGTGGGTTTCGTGTGGCGAATGCGGGCTTAATACTTTCTGGTTACCAGGGTGCACAGAAATAAACTGCATTAGGAATGCGTTCTGTTTAAAATAATGAAAGTTAAGGGGGGATTGATCCAAAGTGTTGGAAGTATTTGGACACCAAAGTTTAAGTTTTGAAAGAGCGTTATATTTCTTGAGTGTTTGGTTTTTATTGGTTTCCAGCATGGTATAGTAATATAGGACGGAAGATTCTCAAAACAATATGGTTTAAAGCGGACTTCCAACTTTTCGAAGGAGACCTGGACCAAACTAAAACCTAACCAAACTTGAAACGTACATACATTACAGACCTGCGTGCTACTGTAAAATCCCCTTCTGATTTCAAGCCAGGGGGTAAAATTAAGGTAGGACAACTATGTTCAGGACATAGGGATAAGAAATGGTTCTTTCTGGAAAATAATGCCAAGAAATTCCGCTTTAATGATTTGTCATCAACAATATATATCAGTCACTTTTCCTTGAATAATAAAAAGAAATGGACTTTGTGGATTTATTATCAAAAATGGTGTCAGTCATGTTTTACTTGCTGCAGTATATTGAAAGTTAAGTTGTCTTTTCTAAAATGTTAGCAAGGGCTCAGTTAGGAGGATTGATACAAAATAATAATAATAGGCATATTAGGCCAGATGGGGGCCAATTCCAAACAGGAAAATTGTTTTCTAAACAGGATCAACAGCCAAAAATGAAAAACATGGTTAATCATAAATCACAATTGTGACCTTTTTAAAAAAATAATTACAAGTGCAAACCATTGTTTTACTTCTATTCTGTTTAATGCCACTACAGTTACCCAAGGTTAATTTGTTAAATTTAAAATTCTTAATCGAAAATTCCAACCAGCGGTGCTGCATTGTTGTTTTAAAATGGTAAAATTGCTATTACAACAACAATTTCCACTCAACAACACCCACAGACTTTCCTTCCGCTGTGAGCAATACTGATTAGCAAAAAAAATAATAAATTGGTTTGGGGGGGGGGCTTGTAAAGGTGTGCTTGGCTATTTTAGGATTGAAATGGTAGTAAGCTGAACTGCCTATCAGACATTGGGTCTGCAATATACAGACCAAAAATATGTAATGACATGAAAGACGCTTCCCGATATTACTGACACAAGTCCATGACAGACAAGGTCACACGCTCTTAAGTACATTTTGTGTTTTCATGTTCCCTGAACACTGTTGAGTAGCATTATCTCCAAGGAGAAGCCCTGATACAGCACATCTTACAGCTGCTGTGAAAGAAGTGATAGCTTTGGACAAATGCACTAATGGCACAATGGTATTGATAGGACAATATTGTTTTCCTCCATCAATGATGCCTCGGAGACAAGCATATTTTAAGTATTTTTAATACATTCAATTGGAGCGTCCCCACCTGATAAATATGGATTTTTCTGTGTTTTATTAAATTTCATGCCTGTAATTTTGACTAAGGAGTGTTAAACCCAATATGTAGAGGCTTCAACATCAACATCCAGGGTCAACTTTCCGAATGGAGGAGGGGAAGGATTTTTATAATCAGTTGGGACCCCTTTATATACCCTCTCAACAATCACGAAATGGGCTATGGATGTCCCATAAAAACATTCACAAAGGAACAAATACTATTTTGAGATTGTGCTCACCGCAGTCCACTCGAGGGTGTTATAATGCTCCAATTCAAAGGGCAAGCACACCTTTTCAAAAGGTTATGCAACCTAAAACATGCTACTACCAAACCCAAGGATGAAGTATAGACCAGTTGGAACATCCTACGTTACTTCTTTTGGTTGCCTGCGAATCCATTCCTGCGAATCGTTATGGCCCCCTAGTATAAACTCTAACAGATCAAGCTAGATACAATTGCCAAGTGTTGGTAACGTCAGTCCAACCTATTCAGATACCAGACCCTAACATGTTTACAAAACATTGCTGTTAACTGGTCTATAGCACATAGTTTTATTGTGCATCATCTTGTTTGTGACACTCTCACAACACATTCCTCTTTGAGACAGAGGTCATGACCTGTATACATAATAAAGTCCTGCAACAAGGAATCACATTGATATTTATATCCTCTACATCTATCGGATATAATGTACACCTGATATTCGTATCCACCTGCTGTTGTCTAATAAGGAAAGCCACCTCTCATCCGATGCCCAGAAGTCTTTTTCGGGTCCTCTATAACAACAAAGAAAACCAAACATCAGTTAATATCACAAGAAATAGATGTCCCATGTATATAATGTATATGCTAATATACAGTCTGCACCCCCATCCATAACAAAGATGTGAAGGACATTTTAAGTTTTAAATCTTAGTGAATTACCAGTATTGGTAACTTAATTTACACTAAATGTGACTGACTTCTACACAATACAGAATAGATTCACACCAATAATAGTTTAAATTAATATTGTTTTCAGAAGACTGGTATATTTTAAGAGTCACATTTTAACACTTTTTCAAGGTTGTCAGTTTGTTGCTTTTTAAAGGTGAAACAAGGAGATTGTGAGGACCCAAAAGTGTGTCATACTAGTATTATTTTGATTGATATAGATAGACCACTCAATAAAGATTTTCTTACCTTGATTGTGGCTACCAGAAAGTCTTAAAAGAGAGAAAAAGGTGATTTTGATATGCCCTATTTTCAATGTAAAACTATGCGGAATTCGTATTTGCTCCCTATCAAAATAGAAATTCACAATTTTTATACCAAAGAAAAACTTCTCAGCTTAATCCTTTCAGATGGGTAATATTTTTCATGGAAACCTTTCATCAGGCCAAAAATCCTTAATTTTCGATTTTTTTGGACACCTGATTATGTGAAATCTCTCGTTTGCAACCTTTTAAGTCATCATGGAAATTAACCAATGCAATTTTAAAAATCTACGTTTGCATAGCCTTTTTCAACTAAAAACAAAAAAACATTTTGCTCAGGGTTTTTGCCATTTTAATTTCTGAGACCAAACTTTTTGAGCCCTAGGCTAAATGAACTGATGTTGGAATTGTAAAAGAAACCGGCCTTGGTTTTTCTAATACACAAGAATAACATTAGATATGATTTTGTTCACTTGGCCAGGTAGTGGGAACCCTAACCCTGCTAGATTGAACAAAATTGATTCAGACCCCATTGAATTTTTGTTTCTATAGCAAAGGGAAGGGTGGAACAAAGTCAGTCTCCAATCCAATATGGCTAAAACCTTTGTCCAAAGTTCACCCGTTTTGGTCTGTCCCCCTTTGTTACTAGTTTAAGCTAAAAATCTACACATAACACACACACACGCACACACACACATAATAACACAAAAATACACGCACATATACATATATGCACACCCACCTACACACAACCCACACACCACCCACACATATACACACCCTCACACCCACACATACATCATTTAGCTTTCATTCTTAAAAATGTCAAGGCAGGCCAGATTCTTTACATTATTAAAACATCTACAACAAAACATCTTTCACCACATATGTTACATTTGTTCCTGCCATTGTTCATTATGTGCAATAAGCTAAAATTGGAATGCAACTTTTTCGAATCATTCTTTGTAAAATAATAAAAGAAACAAACAGCTACTAGGAGAAATACATCACTTTTTCACAAGGGAATTACCTAAACATTTCAACTTCTACATGGAACTCAGTATAACAGCATTTGTAGAAGCACCTAGAAATTCTCCCCGTCATTCCCGACATAATCAACCCCAAGATAGAGACATCACATTAAAATTGAGATCATTCTGCGGAGTTTCCTGAGCAGTAATTCATCATCATCCAAAAAATATCAATATGAACCTTTATCCAAGTCAAATACCCCCCACTGTACTCTGCATATACCAGTCAATATATATTACTACTTTCTCCTCAAACGACAAACCTAGTTCTGACTCCAACCCCCAGACTGTATAGAAAAACTCCCCCTGAGCACTATAATTGCTGGAAAAGTTTTTTTTTTGAATGATCATGCACTACCTTCAGCGTTATTATCACTACAGCGGTAATGCAATTAAGTACGTTTTTTTTGACAGCATGACACCTACATATACACGTTTCAAAAACCTTTTCTAGCGATTATACCAATCCTTTTACACATCCAATCACTATTTTTGAAAAAAATTGGTTACTTGGAAGGTAATAAAGAACATGAGCCAATCAGAGCGTTGGTATGGTGGCAAACATAAATACCGACGCACTATTATGTTGGTGTCCTCAGAGGGCTATCTGGTTTGTGGTTCTGTAATGAGCCAAATCAGACGGACTGTATCATAATTGGTATTTTTTCGGGGTTAATCAACCAATACTCCCTCTAACCAAACATACTTAAAATTAAATTTTATATTTGGTTTTTGTTTGTTTTAGGTTGTTTTTTTGTTTTAAAAGTTTATTTAATTTTTCACTTTTCCTTTTGTTGAAAATTTATTGCAATTTCAACAATGGTCAGAAATGCAATAGATGAAATTGTCCCACCCACTCAGACTGTTACCTAACCTTCAGTATTTTATATCATTCCAGGTTGAGATTTTGCTTTTTAAATTAAATATATAAATCAATTAAAATTAATCATAGAGTTTTTTTTTACTTTTTTTATTATTATTAAAAGTTCTAAATATCATACTTTAATAGGCAATAGGCATTCTAATGGAATCTGCAAAAGCCAATGCAATTTTCCCCCAAACCCCCCTAAATTCTTATTTTTGTCGAAAAACTAACACACTAACTTTTAGTCTACCGCTATAGTCTACAACTGAAGCTGTCCTGGTCAGGTAAACTTTGAAATTCGGTCTTGTTTTGGGGGGAAGGTAGTTACCGCCATGCAAGGGGAGCTTAGCTGCAATGGCCGAACGCACTAAAACAGTTCGCAAGAGATACCCACCACATACTGATTCACATCCACGACAGTCGAGACCGTTATGGACCGGGTTTCCTAAGCACTTACTTGATGCGGAGGCTGCAGAATGGTAGGAAGGGGGAAGAGCAATAAATATCATTCACAACATCACAGAGAGAGACCCCACCAAATATTTCATGCCACATTAGTATCCGCAAATGGTGGCGGATTGGAGGTCAACAAAATAGTGCGCCGATGGAAAACAAAATAAAAACAATTAGTACACTCAGCTGTGTTTTGGAACATTATGTGAGTTTTATTAATTTATCTGGGATGTGGTGGCAACATTATTATTTAAATAGTATGTGGTCTTTTAATATTTGGTTTGTCAGTAACAAGCATAGCTATTAGTTGTTTTAAGTGACTAAATGACCCATGAGTGTTAGTAAGAACTGCTTTTGTGCACTAACATATAATTAAGACCTTGTGTCCAAGTCAAAAGGACCCATTCTTAGAGTTACTACTTTGATACCTCTTTCTCAGTTATCAACCATTCAAATGTAAAGCTAGAAACAGAACTAATCTAGTGCCAAATGCAAAAAATATAAACAGATGTTATAACACTGGCACAGAATTTTGTTCGTCCTTCACAACGTCATGTCATCTCGAATTTCCTTGAATTTTTTAATCATGGAGATTGCCATTGATACAAGGGAACTTATCGAATGCTAAGGCTTATTTTGGAGGCCACTTTTGAAAAATTACATCCATTCTGTAAAATCAGCAGCATCAGGCTCATTTTTAATCTTTCAATCATCAGACCTAATTTAACCCTTCTTATCGTATCCAACACAGCGGTTCTCAATATGATCTAACCAGAGATGGATACAACGTCGGCCTCTTCAAAACTGAATTCCGCAAGGTCCTTGTCTGCGCATTAGTTGCTCCAACAGTGGGCCAGACCAAGAGATGTTCCATTGTACCTGTGGGCTGTTTCCACAACCACAGTGTGTCCCTGATCTTCTTCCAGGTACCCCCATTTCTGCAAGGAACCTTAGCATAGGGCTGATTCCAGTTCTCAATCTGGTGGACATCACATTCCGCCCCAGGGAGGAGTCGCTCCGGGTGGATGAATGCCACCAGGTTCAATACCAATAAATGTTACTTGTTGATACCAGTCTGTCTTCCCACAAGGCGACTCTCCTTACCTCCTGAGACACTGTTTTAAGGGTTTGACTTTGCTTAAGAAATTCCTGCTGGATTTTAATGCGTTTTAGCAGCAGGTCTCTGTCCGACATAGGGTTGTTTTTCACATTGTAGATACTTGGCACTTCGCTTCTTGCTGACTTGCTAACTATGACGATGTCTGGTGGAGCAATTCCTGCTAGGCATAGGATGTATAAGTTCTCTATTGGAGTTTTGGCAAAGACATCCCATCCCGTGATAAACCGGCAGAAGGCATTTAAATTCGCATCAATGACCGAATGCCTATGATTCCCCAAGTTAGAGACATCTTATATTTATCCCTACCACAGTGAAAATTTTCCTGCCAAAGTTTTCTCAACTCCATCCAAGGACCGTCAAAGGAGAGACATTTCAAAATACAAAGTGTTAGACAACATTTATCTCACTCACACATACAACTCCAAAGTATGACAACAGATTGTCCAAGTATTCTTCCAGCTACAGGGCAGCCCACAAAATAACATAAAACCAGAATTGTATATAATAATGTGCCAATTTCAAAATATGATCACAGCAGTCGCAACAAATAAGACACAACTTAAAAACAAAAACAACAACCAGCAAGATTATTGTGGTGGGAAAGGATAATGCTTTTAAACCTGTTTGAACTATCATGGTCGGAGCCTCATGTATGTGGCGAGTTATCCATCTATTTATTTGTTTATTTAGTAAATCATACTCTGTGAGTCCTCTTTTTTTTTCAAAGCGCTTGGCGGAAGAAACAAGTTTATGCATATGAAAGTGTTTTCATCTTCCAGCTGATCAAGCCACCTCAGAAAATTTGGTCAATCAAAGCAATTCCTATATTTTGAAGTAGCACTTTTCAAATTGACATTGCAATCAGAACTCCCCCTCTTTCCAAACATTACAATCCCACTGCATTTAAGAGCACCTATCTACAGCTAGTTTCAAAGCATCCACTTGAGACTTTATGAAAACAACTTCCTTATTTTCACGCATAGTATCAAATAACACTGTATATGAAAACCATCCATTGATCCTGAGCTGACCATGGCTAATTTTTCAAATGAATTCCAATGCTCCATATGGGATGCATATATCAATTTGTTTGTGCCTCCAAAGGGGTTGATTTAATTAATCTGGAACTAACCCAATTGGGGGATTTAATCACAGGTGGACATGTACACTAAAATCCATCCGACTTGACTCCGACAGTGACATCACCAGGCAATATCACTCATTGTAGCAAATGAACATTGCACATTCAAAGTACCATTATATCCCATATGTACATATGCAAGCCATTGATGAGTTCACAGAAAACTGCACATGAAAACAGTGAATGGGTCACTTTTTTCCCCTTCAGCCATAGTGTACTGTTGAAGCAAGGTAGAGTTCAGTACTGTAGGCTCAGCACACTACATAATAATGCCCTCTCTATTTAGTACTTACCTAGTTGTATAAAACCACCAGAGATCCAATGGAGTTTGGAAAAAAATCTGAAATGCGAAACGGAGGGAGCGAAGCGACCCGGAGTAGCGCCCCTAAACGGCCGGGGGTCCAGGGGCCCGCTTAAGGGCCCCTGTGGGGTCCAGGGGCAACGCCGACCGTTGGGGGTCGAGGGGGAGCCCCTCGAAGGCCAGATGGTTTCTGCAGATATAGCTACAGGATAGACCATTTCTGAGAGTAAATATCATTCCAAAGAGTTAAATTAACGTAAATGTGAAGAATGGGGCTAAAGCCTTAGTTTCTGGGTCCAAATCAACTCACTACTAGTCATGCTTGTTTTATCAAATTCAACTTTCGGTATAAAGCCAAGTAAACATATGCTATTGATACACGACAACGCTTTTGGGGCTTTTCCTTTGAAGTTCATTTCCTTGGCATCAAGTGGATAGCTACTATGCAGTTGCATGGCAACAGGCATCAGCCACCTTCCAATTGCAGCAATGTATCAAAATTTTTGAGACTTGCCATCCGTAACACTTTTCAACCTACCTAATGAAGTTGTCTTCCTATGTAAACTGCAAAGTAATCGCCTTTCTCTTTGAGTGTAACGCTATTGAACGTGTCCCTATTACTTCTCCTTGTATCTTTTAATTAAAAAATGGTTTCCAAGGCTTACATTCAATTTGCATGTTCATTTTGGTCGCTTAACACTCGTCAGTAACTTTTCTTTCCGATAGATCAACTTGCATGCCAGGTGACATGCTTTGCATTTATGCTAGTCGCTTATACAAAATCGCGTGTATGCAAACCGATTTAATATACCGAGTTCCGATGTACTTTGTATCACTCAGAGTCTGAGAGATAGATTATGATAACAAAGATTCCGTTAACAACTCAATCTACAATCAAACCATAAAAAATCGAAAAAATAAAAAAATCTGCAAAATTAGAAAATCCGGATTTTATCCCAAATGTAAAAAAAATCGGATTTCCTTCCGATTAAATCGAAGATTTGGGCCTCTCTGAACCCCCCACCTTTTCAAGTAAAACCCAGTACCCTGGTTAGTTGCAAATTCTCCGTCTATGTAAAGTGCCCATAAGATATTCAAGTAGAAGACTAAACAATGACATGCCAACAATGTGTGGGTAGTACATATATCAGATCCTAGTATATCAGCAAGCACCTTTTTATATAACTTTTCATGGGTCTTTTTTCCAAAAGAACTCAAAATATCCTCCAAAGATTGGCTTAAATTTGAGTATTATATAAAGCACCAACATTGATGAATAAAGAAAGATGTTATGGTAAAATTGGTTTAATTTGGGCACAAAATCTATATTGACATGAGTGGCATTTTGAAACTTGTGGAGGCATTTGTACCTTAGTTTAAAGCTGGCACCACCAGGGTTTACTGATAAAATTTTAAACAATATCGTTGCCATGTAAACTTTTATTCACTCTCATTTCCCAAACACAGATCAAAAAACTCACATGACAATTAACAGCAAAAATGGCACAGGGGTGAAGCAGCGCCCCCCACCCAACCCAAATTTTCAAAAAATGGATTTTTGAGCACAGTTACGTTGGTCATTGTCTAGGAGGAGGAAACTATACCCTGCGAACGGAATGCTAAAAACAAATGCTGGGTTTTTATATCGTATTTATCATTCAAATAAATAAGCACTTTTGTAATAAGAATTGGTTCCCAGATTGGATTAACGGCAGAGCTGGAAATATTACGTTTATGTCCACGTCATGAAGAAATAGTGCCACCTCGAGAGAAATAACCTCTAACTTTGATTTGCCTGAACCATTAAATTAAAACAAAATAATGGTCTGAGCGTAGACACGTACATGGCACTATATTTCCCAGCTATTTCACATTGGAAGGCCGTTTCCAGCAGCTGTTGAATTATTATCGGGTGATCCCGATAATAATTATTCTAATTACAAAATTCTTCGTTAGTGACACAGAAACATTTTCGAGCTTAACCATTGAAAAATTGGGGGTTGCTCTTCAAAAAAATGTGTAATATGCTTTATGCCATGTACAGGGGAATGTTATAGCATGTGCGTATTGAGTTAGCTATGATTGTGATGTGGTATTCTTTGTGTACAAGGTTACAAAGCTGAGAATCTAAAGGGCCTGTAGTAGGCACAGTATGCATTCACTCACTTAACACAATGACACCAACATAATTACCCCAATAACCTTTGCCTACATTTGCCACAATATGACAACCAAACTGTAGTAATCTTGAGATTTGCATTTGTACAATATTCTATTCTATATTCTAGAATCGTCTGTCACAGATTTGCAATTGTTCTGCAATGCACAATTTGGTTATTTTGGGGGGGGGGGAGAACTCAACATTTCAGTCAATAGACCTTTTCCAGCAAATGAGAACATGGGTATTTTTAGTTTTTCAGTTTATTGACAGTTGTTTGACATTTTTTCTAGGCCATTTTAGCTACTTTCCTTGGGAGGAATATTATTCATTGTCACAGAAGAAATAGGATATTTTTATTGAACCCTTTCCAAATTAATTGTTTCCCTCAAAGTTAAAACCCACTCAGCTGTATTTGAAATCATAACATGTTGCATTAACGCATGATTATAACGGCTTTCCTGTGCAAAATATTGACCCTAGTAACCCCAAATTCATACCCTTATAACAGGTCATAAAGGACACAAACTTAGTGGTTAGTTCAATATCCTCAGTTCTAGGTCATCATTTGTGTAATATTTAGCACAATATAAGCCAAGGGATTAGGTTTAGGATTAGGGTAAGGATCAGAGTTAGGGTTAGGATTAGTGTTAGGGTATGGGTTAGGGCTTAATTAGGGCTAACATTGTGTAATATTACATAAAGGAAAGACCCGTTTCTGAAGTACAATTTGGACAGTTAGACATGTATAGAGCAAGGAACTTTACCCTCTCGTTAAGGAATTGATTTAGAGAGAGACATACACAGACATGCATATGTGCATGTGCTCTCACACACACACACACACACAACACATACATGCATGCACGCATGTATACACAAGACGACATTCTGTTAATTACAATACAAGGATTACACATTATTTAGTATGGAGTGGTAAATTTAGGTAACTAGGTTATTGTTAAAATTGAATTATAAGGAGGCAATGGTAACAGTGCCTAATCACTGCACAAATCATTTCAGCCAATCACAACTCAGTACAGGCACGTTAGAATGTTGTCTAAAAATGGAAATGCTCTGACCAAATACACAAACCACATGACATGGCAACACCAAAGCCCCTACTTAAAATAGCGACATGTTGTACGTGCATTGAGTGGGTGTTGTGTATCAAGTTAGCACATAGTAAATAGCCACATACATGTGTTTCAGCGTCATGTGTTACAAAGCCTTTCTACATCGCTGATACTTGCTACATGAAGGCTTTGAACAGGAACCCAAGTCATATGTTACCAATTAAATGATGCCTCTCTTGGGTTCTGTAAATGTGGTAATTTTCACACGTGTATTTTTTCACGCTTCTGCAATTTTTAGCATTTTTTCTTGTTTTTAAATATGCTTTTTTCAACTACCCTTCGTAGACTTACATGCAAAATATACATTTTCGTGTGTTCTTAATTTCACGCTTGCTCAGAAGATGTGTATGAAAAGCGCAAAAATTAATGCAGCGCGAATATTTCCACTTTTACAACATTAGGGGGTTATTTTAAAAAAAAGTTATGGTCAGTTTGTCTAATAATATCCCGGCTGAAAGTATTAAGCCTTAATGGTATGCATTGAAAACTACATGATCAAGTTTATTGCTCCAGAGAAAAGACGCCAGCCCAAGAAATTAGTTTTGAGTTTAATTATACGGTGAGTGATGTGATGTAAGCGATCAAACCAAAAGACCGATGTCTGACTTGAAGTGTGAGAAGTATAACTTTGATATTGACCTCTCTCTGTCCTACTCTCCTCAGAACGAACACAAGCTATATCAAACTATGAGCGTAATCATTATGTCCAATCCTGTCTCACTTTTGTTAAATTGCTCACACTGCATATCAGTCACAAAATCTTTTGATTTGGTCCCAATGTGATGATGAAGGAAGTATAAAAGCTTCCAGTTCCAATTTTTAAGTTATCACTTTTATTGTATCATCTAAATTGTGACAGAATGGAAAACAATATATAAAAATGGTTAGATTCAATACACTTGTATATTCAGCAAATTCTTCCTGTTTTTTTCATGGTTTATTATTAAAATCATGCAGATGCTTTGGACTTATACTTTTGACTTAAGAAGAACTTGTCAAATAATTATATCAAGCTTCTGAGTAGCACAAATCATTGTATTTTTGGGCAAAATACCCAAATAATGAAACAATATACTTTTTCTATTGTATAAAAATATGGGGATCTCAAATTTTTTTAAATTGTAGTCTGTAGCTTCTCCATTTTCGTATCTGTGTCGTCACTAGCACAAGATTTACGAGCATAATTAGCACAAACGAATTAAACAAAATTCTGTATGAAATAGAAATACCGAAAGCATCCAAGATTGAAATGCATATGGAGAGGCGTAAATATCATGTAAAGATTTAGATGCAAGTTGTTATCCTAGACTACACTACATAGTATCAGGCACTACATTAGCACCGTACCAATGAATAGCATCCTAGAAACATTCATTATCCAAAATAACTTTGCACTTGGATGAGTTCACCACTCGTGGGAGAAAGAATTTTGTATTGTGCCACCACCCTATGAATTCGGCAGCCTCAACAAAATAAACTGAAGGATGTGGAGGCAGAATACTGAATTCATCCCTTTGTGGGTAAACTGTTGGAACATTTCTGGACTTTGGAAAATAATTGTCAACATTTATGAGTTAAGGAATCACTAAATCAGAAAGTTGATGAAACAAATAAAATAGGTCTAGATCTATGTGACTGGTGCGCATAAACACTGAAAATAGGTCTGGACCTAATTGCCTAAATTAAAGTAGGCCTACATTCGAAAGCACTTTCCTCTTGAATAAAGTCAGTCTGATATATATGATATTAATAATACCAGATGGCTTTTTTGGGCAATGCAAGAATACACAGCACTCACTTTGAAAATACTGCACTCGTGCAATATCGCATGTCTATAACCCTCCCCCCAAAGCCACCCAACATTATATATGTTATCATTAAATCTTTACACAATATTAACAAAATAGGAAATTACTTTTAATTTGAACCTTCCTTGGAGTAAGGGATGATTGCAAAAAACAAGTGATGATAGAATGATGGAAAATTGACTGTTGTATTCAGCTTGTACAAATAATCTGAAGAGGTAATTCTAAATGATTGATGAAAATACTGAGAATATGTAGAACAGGGGTTCTCATTAGGCGGCCCGCGGGCCAAATCCGGCCCGCCAACCATTGTCTTTTGGCCCTCGACTTGCTCTAAAATATAAAGGGAAACATAAGAAATTAAGGTGTATTTGGCCCTCAAGTAGGGAACTTTCAAATATGTATATGTTTGGGATTCTGTGGCCCTTCAGCTAAAATAATTGAGAACCCCTGATGTAGAAGGTGGAAATATGTACTGATGTCAAAAGTTATTTAAATTGTGACAAGTTCGGTCATCTTTCTAATATGGGTTTCTTTTAAAGAAATATAATTTGGTTGGAAATTCAATCTCTTTTAGCCCCAACAAGTTACAACTACAAATGTCTAAATGGTCACATAACCTGATGTTCATAAGGGCTCATAACAGACAGAGACAAAATTATGACTTGTAATGTTGTGTCACTTGTCTGTAGAACTGATGCAAACATGATAGGCTTGCGTGTCGCATGGCAATTCTTCGCCACACTACTAACAAACCAATCATGATGCGTGCTTGGCCATTGCCTACTCTGAATGGCATGTGGCACTGGGCCCAGCCATCCAAGTTTAATTCTGTACCCGACTACGGCTATGGATGCGCTTCCAACTAAGTTGGAATTTTAGTCCAATTATTTCTTTTTTCTTTTTTTTTCTTGTGTATAAAAAGATTCAATGTTCCTTCTGTGTGATTTTTCTACACTTTGAAAAATGTAAGTGTCTCCCAGGCATTAATTTGTTATAAATTATTGCTCAGTTAATATTTTTAAGTAAGTACCCACCTGGAATGCACATCTCTTGTATCTTGACATAACTGGCCTGTATCTCCTTGATGGAGGGACATAGCTTATTCAAGTCTAGGATCTGGGGTTGCACCTTGGAAGGATGAATCAGTCGGATGCTTTCCAACATCCTGAGAAATAGAAAAAGGACCAACGGTGTTGTTAATTTTACATACTAATTGCAGAATTACCTGACTCAATCTTGGTCCATGAGGGAGATTAAGTATATAAAAAACAAGTAACTCTATTATTAAAATATTGCTTTTTTAAAAAAGCAAGATTGGTTTTGTATCACTGAGTGTTCCCAAAGCACACACACATCCATGAGCACAATCAAGATCATTTTAAGGTTAGGTTTTTATTCCATGACGGCATCCCACATACACATCATTGTGCAAGCTTATGGTAGAAGCTCATTTGCCTTGTATACAAGCAGCTTTTGGTGTATACCTTATTCACCTCTTTTGACAATCGCTTACCATTGAGAACTCCCTCAGACATCCTTTACGCCCATTAGGTCATCTCTTACAGATAGAGGACATCCCTTATACATTAAATACATCTCTTCTCTTACACATTGAAGAACATTCCTCACAATTGAAGACACATTACACATCTAAGAGGCACCTCTTACACAGCAAATCTTTGTAAGGACACTTCTTACACCTTAACCCTAACTGCGGCCGAGATGCAATGAGAGCCAACGAAAACGTGGTACGGTCGGAAAATGTTTTTCGTTTGCCATTCTCGGCCGTCAGAACTCTTTTTGGTCGCGCAAATGACTTATTGCACCTCATTGCACTGTGCCCCGTTCACCGGAAGACAAATGACGCGATGTTCTCGTGCATCTAGGCCGTCTTTTACGGAGGGGAAAATGACGCGATGGCCTCGTTGCATCTGGGCCGTTTCCCGGAAAGAGCGATTGTTCTTCGTTGACCGGAAGGCATTACCCCGGGAAGGAAATGATGCGAGATTTTCACTGGGCATTTCGGACGGTTTGCCGCGAAGGGCGACAATGCTTTTCATAAGGCGGGTTGACACGGTGTACAAAATGCCATAGGACAAATCGATTTCGATGGTGATTAGCGCACCATTGTCGATCAAATAAGATACTTTTAAATTATGCATAAACGCATTCATGACGTAAACCGGAGCATGACGTAGGGTAATAGCACCACGTACGACATGATGTAGCGTAATAGGGCCACTCACGACTGGCGAACTATATGCTACAAATTTCATGCAAATCAGTGTTGAAGACGCAATCCTTATTTATTATTTATTATTTATTTATTATCCCTGTCTCATTGACTCGCTACGCGATCCTGTTTTCCGCGTGCATCTGAGACGTCTTTCCGGAAAATGGCGCGATGTTCTCCGTTGGCATCTGGGCCGTCTTCCGGGGAGGAAATTTGGATATGAAGCGATTCCTCGTGCATCTGGGCCGTCTTCCGGGAAAATTACGCGATGTTTTTTTTTGTTTGCTTCTGGGCCGTTATTGACTTTATGGTACTCTATTCTGTGCGGGAAAAAAAAAAAAAAACGGCCGAAGATTGCCAATGTGAAACGCAAAAATTTGGCTCCTCGTTGCATCTGGCCGTTTTTTACCTTTTTTAGTAAAAAAAAAAAGAGATTGCCCTTGTTGCATTTGGGCCGTTAGGTCGGCCCCCCCACCCCCAAAACGACCCGTCGGGTTTAGGGTTAAGGAAAACCCTTAATACATTCAGAATATCTTTCAAATTGAGGCCATTGCTTGCACATTGAATTACATCCCCTGACACCATTTTGTACACATTGAGTACTCCCTTCACATTGAGTACATCTCTTACACATTGGAGATGTCCCTTACACATAAGAAATATATAAACAAAGACCACGACTGATTGAAGGCATAAACTTTGTTGAGGAGAAAGGAACCTAACTTGAAACCATTCTTTTTGCATGCAGATATAATGCAGGAACAAAACATTCTACTGACATCAATCACTGGCTTTAAGGTTGGTATGGATCCCTGCTGAATAAATTAAGGCAACATTCCCATTCTAATCGGTTAAAACTTCAATAACACTACAAAACCATCTTCTCTTTAAAAAAATAATTGGGGAAAACAAACTACTTAAACTTTGTCCTTGTAAGATGAGGAATGGACTTTTGGAACCTAACATAAGGGAGTTAGGTAAATACAACACCACTAGCAGGATACATTCCTAAATGAAAAACAACTTTGCGAGGAAGGGTGGACCGGACTGACTTTCATTTAGGGGAAGGAACCCAATGTAGGTTACTAAATGCATGCCTTACACAGGTTATACAAATCTCCATGTCAATATGTGATTGGTCCAAAATATGCAGGATGTCATTTTTTACCTAAGCCTGAAATTTATTGCCTTTCAGTAAATTTTGGAGGTGAATTGGAAGATATATGTACCAAAAATTGTACAATTTGGGCTCATTTTGTCAATATTCAAAAACAGCCCAATTTGCCCTTTTGTTCATTATTTTCCCCTTATGTTAGATAGGGTCACTAGCTGAACTCAATCTTTTCTAAACCCTCTCCATGTGCAAAGGAAATCCTGTTTAATCCATCCACCTGTGTAAAGAATAATCCCTGTGAAATTTTATCTGAGGCTGCGATTAATGTTGCCATTTTTTACTGAACCCTTATCGATTTTGTCACCTTTTGAATCATGTGTGAAATTAAAAGGTGGATATTCTATTCGAACGTTTGCTCAATACTCTCACTCCTGTCATATGCTTTACCTGTGTTAACAGTGCTGAACAATAAAATAAGAAACCTCTTGCTAGAAATTTAACTTCTTAAAATTGGAATACAATTACATGCAAAACTCCCACCATGATGGTGGTATGCAAATCTACAGATCTCAACAACATTTTCTGTTAAATTGCCTGTCCAAATTGTTTGAATGGTTACAAAATGTTTGTTAGCCTTCTAAGATTAACTGTAAGCAGTTGCATGGCTCATTCTTCCTTCAAAGAACGTGCATCATCCTGTTTTGAAGTCTTGACATTTCCATGCCTACAACAGCTACATTTGAAGGTTTTAATGACTTCTATATTCCAAACAACCTCAAGTATCCTACTCCAATATATCACAGCATAATAACAGACTTCAGTGGATGTTCTTATAGTGTGACATGGCCATTCCCAATTTCAGGATATACTTTATAATCCTACCTCTAATCCTTTAACTGCAACCTTAACTTTTAACTCTGACCTAATCCTAACTCTAAGCCTTTAACCCCAAACCAGTAACGTTAATCCTAACCCAATTGTAACTCTAAACCACTAACCTTAACCTTAAACCCTATCCTACTGAAAATAACAGATGGCAATTTATAATCCTGACCATAACTTTAAACTTAATCCTATTCCTAAACTTCCAACCTTAACCTTAAACCTAATCTTATTGCTTAACCCTTAAAGGTCCATGGACATGCTTTAAAATACTTATAATACCTCCCAAAAACAGTTTTGTTCACAGTATATATTGGTATCAATGTAAAATCTGCATGAAGCAGTATTTTGAGAAACTGTAGATTTGATAAAAATTGGGCATAACATCATGGGTTTCAGATAAGCTTGAAGCGAAATTCCAAAACGAAAGTGATTATCGCGCTGGCCGCGATGACCCCGAAGTGATGTCAAGCATTTTAGTGACGTAAAAGTATCCTTCTAGTTCTTTGAAGCATGACGAACAGGTTTTATAACGTTTCGGGGGTGTGCGTCTTTGTTACTCTGACATCACTTCGGGGTCAAAGCCAACTCCAGCATCTTGCGACGCGTTCGCGAAAACAGGAGAAGGCCCTGTCCGATTGGGTATATTTATCCTTGAAATTTAACACTTTCCCGATGTTCACTTTTAAAAATCTGTGTTGAGATGTGAATCAGGATACTGTTGAGGTACGAAAATGTAATAAGAAATTAAAGGGGCATTTTGTGATCCACAACCTCGTCCCCCCGATTTACTCGAAAGTTGAGATTTTTATATTCATCTGAACCGTAGCCAATCCATATGTGACCCTTCATCAAAAGCTGCCAGATTTGTCTACCAAGGTTCAAGTTGAGCTTTTGTTTGCATCAAAAAGCCCATATTATCAGCTTTAAAAATGATACCTCTCATCTGTAAATTGGGTTTGTGTGTAGCATTACAATTTTATGAGGAAAATGGGGTTAAATTTCTTTTATTGTCGTTGTTTTTTCATGCATAAATTTTAAATCTATATGAAAGGCAAATCCGACAACTGGTTAGGTTTTGAGTGATGAGTCACCATATGTACCAAATCTGGAGTGACAAGTTCGGTCGTATCTGTAAGAAATTTGCAATTTTGTATTTTCTGTCTGTAACGGACAGAAATTACAGCACAGTGGCCTATGGGACCATGGGAAACAAGCATTTGCTCATAACACAAAACCGCAAGCTCGGGATCAACTCAAATTTTGTGAATAAGCCTTTCTCAAGGATATCTAGTGAACCATTAATAAAACAGAAGGTGCTGGAATCATGAAATGCACCTTTAAGAAATGTCTACTCAGCCGTGTCCATGGACCTTTAACCTCAAGTTCATTCTATCCTAATCCTTAATCTATAACAGTGACCTTTACACTAACCTAATCCAATTTTCATGTGTGCTAAATATTGTACCTGCTAACATGAAGGACAAACCCTAAATCCTGAATCCGACTGATACACATAACCATAATTTCAATTCTACAAAGCTTTTTGTGCTCTATCCCAACCCCTCCCAAAAATCATTCAATTCATATTTCAAACATTTACAACATTTGTATACAACTGGATAAGCAAAATTTCAGAATATCAGCTTTATACACAAGTTGGACATTTTTTTAAAAAAAAATTGGAAAGATTCTTATTTAAGCAAAGCATTTGCAAAACCCTCAAGTACCATCCTATGAACAACACTGTGTAGAGGTTATTAGGGCAGTACTCGGTCACACAACACAGCGTGATTCAATGACAGCCATGTGAACATGACAGAACACACAAACAGCTGTAGCCAGCTTGTTAAACACTTCATTGACAATCTTGTTATCATCTTAGACAAATTCTACAGGGCATTTTGAACCAATCCCATAATGCATTGCAATGTCCCTATGCTGTACTGTACTAAACACATGTCAGTACTTTGGGATAAAAAGTTTTCCACAAGTTAAGGTGTGATAAAACATTTCATGATCATGATAAAAATTCCCCAAGTACTAGCACTTTGTGGGCCAAAATAAGTGTAAAAAGTGTAACACATAAAAAATGTGTTAAGAATATGACTTTTGTGGGATCACATGACCTTATTGATGTGAAATTTCCCAAAATTGGTGCATTGTGGGATTGACTCAATACACCCTCTGGTCAAATTCTTTCTACGTTTCTCTACATCTGTGCAGTGATCTCATAACCTTGAAACAGCTTTTACCCTTGCATCAAGACATGCCGTCTTTGTGCGAGTGAGCAAAAGCGCCATCGCTTCAAGTCTGCATGTGCGGTTTACTGGTGCGACCAATAAATCTCATGTTGACATCACTGCACAGAGGTAGAGAAATGAGTATAATGACTGGATACATGCCACCATTGTCATTTCACATTGAGAAACTAACAAGCTATTGTGTTATATTTTGTACAAAATACATGCATATATCTAAATGTTTATAGACATTTTGAATAATATACCATTTTTACAAACCAAAGATGTACATATAGATTGACTATGCACAGAGCATCTGCTACATGAAAAGTTATGGATAGTTTTGTATTAATAAATCGGATACTTTCCAACATCTGTATCAATTTTGGTAATGGAATAGAATGGGTAACACCGTTCTCTTAACTGCAGTGTGTCCATCATTCATATCTTCACTGCATTTACACATTCTTCTCGGCATAACATGGATTACACACCTCTCATCTAAATTGACTTTAGTGTCATGCTAGCGATTGACACACGAATTCGCAATATGTGTGAAAGCTTAATATAATAAAAAAATAATATAACCTGACTAATCTGAAAACTTAAAGGGGAATCTATAACCAACATCCCTACCAACATGCTTATAATAAGGTAACAAGCATCTCTCAGAATTCTGAGTTGAGACTATACATACCTTTTATTGGGGGCTTTCTTTTGAGCCTTTTGGTTGTAAGATCAAAAAGAATATTAAAACAGCACAGAAAGATGTAGCAAGATACCTTACAAATCAGCGTGAATGCTTGTAAGTAGTTAATAGTAACATGTTGTTTCATTTATCAGAACCTAAAAGTGCTAGTAGGCAAAGAAAATCAGCCTAAAATGATTGAATGAACCTACAACAGTAAACGGGAAAAAATAACATCTCCATTTGCTTTCTTATGGGGTTAATTTGCCGTGGCAAACAAAAAAACAAAAAATGGGGGGACCAAAGTGAAATGTCAGGAAACAAAGAAGTTTGTAGGGCACACCAGATATTCTACATTACAGTAACATTGGGTAGTACAATTACTCCACCAAGCATCACAATATTCCCTTTTTAACTAAACAAACTACATGAATATCATTCCCGGGTTGCCAAAATAAATCACCATAATCATAGAATACTGGTATCTAAAAGATTTGGGCACAAGGCACAAAGTGTTGCGAGCACATTTCAAAGTATTTTAAGCACACCCAGGCAAGCCATTATAAAGGATATAGGGTAAAAAACACACAGTGCTGACCCATAAACACAGTGGTTATAATATTTCAAGTTTGCCACCATTGGGTGGCTATGAAATTGTGAATTGGCAAACTGTGTCATTACCATCACCACCACTACTACAGCCATCATCCACACAATATACTATTGACGCGTGCCAATAATTGCTGTTACATGGCATACGCATGCGTATCTCTTTGTGTGAATTGCATTTTACATGCATCTAAGGAACGTCGTATGGGCAAGAAGTCGGTGACGGGCGTACAAGTTACATGTCGCAAGGTATTTTGACAAATACTGTAATTGTGATGCTATACAAGAAAGTTCAAGTACAGTTAAACTTTGACCATTATTACCAGCTGCATTATGAGGAATAATACTAGTACATGGAAATGCTAAAAATACTCCCCCTTTCTAAACACAGAAGCTTCATATTGCACACTGGTTAAAAGTATCTACTGGGTCAAGATATTCTAAAATCACTCTGCATTTTGTTGCACATTGCAGCACAGTTAGGACACATCCAAGTCACAGGCAGAACAGAATTACTCAAGTCCAAACAAAGTTCCACTACTTTCCCATACTTCAGAAAGCAGCTTCGTACATAAAATGCAGTATGTGTGTTGTCGCCTTAAAGTTGGAGTCTGATTTTTCAGGAAGGAGTAAGAAAAAAATATTAGTTCATGTTTTGAACCGAGAACCAACACGACAGTCTATGAATAATGACCTGCTTCCAGTACTTGCCGATCTGGCCATTGTACATTGAATGTGAAGCCATCACTCATTACACAGGATGAAATTAATTGTACTTACACCCCAGAAACTTAATATGTTTTGACAAGCTGAAAATGGAAAACAATTTGCCTGGAAAACATTTGTTTGTGCACACAGGAAGGTAATGTGGATAATTATAGTGTCCATAATGGGAACAATCAACATCTATCAAAACCTGAAAGTATTTGATGTTGAAGTCCATACTTGGATGTGCCCTAGTTTTAGTAGTTGAGTTTGAGCTACATAGCCACGGTTACAATCTACACAGCCAGAATCCCCTACTGTGATTATTAGAACATATGTAATGTATTGATGCAGATGGTACTGCATTGTAACTACTAAAAGGTTGCACTCATGTCACAGGTGGGGGTACATACTCCATAGTTGCTCTATGCGGGGGACACGACACAAGACCTTAACACACAGGCCCCATAAAGGTGTAAATGAATTTATAATTTAAAAAAAAAATCAGTCTGGGAAATTTCCAAATAGGCAGGATTTAGATCCACTGACAAAACAGATTCTCATTGGCAAATAGTATCTAAATTTACTGCTTAATATCAGGCCTACAAAAAATTTCTATCTGCCTGGGACCTTCAAAAGAAGTGGGCAAAATTGTCTGTCAAATATGTGCATGAAGTGCACATCACAAGCACATTTAGCACAAAGTCTGTACAGCTGGCCCAGTATTTTGACACACTCTGGTGCAATCTGGGCCTGTATTTGAACCTTTTATTATAAATTTAGGGTGCTTTTTTTTACTTTTCCTTACTTTTGAAAATTTTCTGCAGTTGTCAATTTTTTTCGGGACCTGCGCGGTACCATGGTCTCTGGGGGATTTGTAGGCCTGCTTATATTGCAGTGTAGATTTAGTAGTAGTAAATAGGTACTAAATCAGGGTTGTCCCCATTAGGGCCATTTTTCGGTCACGTTTGTGACCAAAAACCGGCGATTTTTTTACTTTCAGTCCAATGCTGTTTGTCAACGTAACCAATCTGTTATTACTTTTTACATTATTAGTAACCTTCAGTCCAAAACCTAACCAAAAATAAGGGTTTCCCACTTTTGGGGAGATTGGGTTCTTTTGTCATAGTTGACATCAATAAGTTTGGTCCTTGTGTGACTTCTGATTGGTCACAAACGTGACCGAACTTTATTTTCCCCCAAATGACAAAAACCAATCAAGTGAAAGTGGATATATTTTTTTGGTTAGGCTTAGACCAAGGTTATTATAATGAAAAAGAATACAGATTGGTTATGTTGACAAAAACAGCATTGGGTTGAAAGTAAAAAACGATGGTGTTTGTCACAAAGGTGAACGAAGAAAAGAATGGCTCTTAACAGGGTGGTCAGATTCACCTCCTACTCACAGCAATACTGCCACCATATGAAGATTTAGTGGAGCAATAATTATTGACCGGATGCCCTTCCTGAAGCCAATCCACAATTTTTGGTGGTGGGCTAGCCTTAAGGCAATAGCCACCATGCAAGGCAACATTTACTGCTTGCAAATAACACAGCTTCTAACATTACTTCATTATTAACAAAATATAAAACTAACACTATTTTGTTATGAAAATAATTGTAATATATATATATTTCAAGCATCAAAATCCCACTTCATGTTAGAAAACAGTTATGCAAATGAGAATCTAGATTTTGCCCATAATCATGCCATATGGAAATTTCCCAGACTGTAGATGCTTCAAAGTATTCAAGAGTTACCCTGATAGTAATCTGGAGTACCTACTCTATAGCTATATCATTGTGGGGATTCTGGCTGTGTACCAAACTGCAATCATTGCCCACCACAATTACTACACAACACAAAGGGAACTTACTTTGCTACGGAACTGCAATAGGAGGGCCACAGGTGTGTAAGTCACATGCAAATGGAAAATGATTTCTAAAAAAAATAAAAAAAATAAAAAGTTTGTAAAATTAATGCCCAATTCAAGATGAAAATAAGAGTTCCTTATAAAGAAATCCAAAGAAGTTAAATAACTAGAAAGAAAGTCATACATGTATTAGCCTAATTCCAAAATTTTGACAAAGGTCATTGTTGTTTCTTGTTTCTCTTTTAGCAATAACTTCGTTTCTATCTGAAGACAAGTTTTAAATGGACTAATCAAGTTAGTATAAATTTGCAGTAATTCAGTATATTCTTCTTTAATTTGTTAATAAGATTTCACGATTATTTTATAAATCTGGTTTGTTTATTAAATACATTAGGTATGTATTAAAATAAAATTAGAAAGAGTATTATTGGGTAGGAGGAATTAAAGGGATTTTGTGGTTCTTCATTAAGCACAATAAGTGAAATCATTTAGCATTTTGTAATCACTTGTCTTCCATGTCTAGATGGACTGTGTCTGGTCTTAACGTTGACATCCTCATCAACATACTGCCGTTACTATGACTCCATGACCAGAACTATATTTGTAAGATGAAAATAGTAAACACGTTAGACTTGCTGATTGCTTTACTATAATGCCAAATACAAGAAGAACACAGAATTGTATTTGAGGAAAATAACAATAACAAACTAACCCTCCCTCCAACGATTAATGCTGAATTTTTCTTCTGGAGGTTTGGCCAATATACTGAAAACACATAATTGGTCATAAAGCCTCTGCCTATGTTTTTATCAATATTTGGGTTATTATTAGGATATTCAATTATTGAAATAAATGCTATCGTAGGTGAGATCTGGTCTGACTTCTTTGAAATGCAAATTTGCTTTACACAATTCAGTAATTTAAAAAACTATTCTACAATGAATCGCTCTCGAAACGTACCGTCCACCAATGGTGTATCAAGTACAAGGTCATATTATCATAAAACAATAGGCCTTATTCACAAAAGTAGACTAACTTTAGTGCTGGACTGAAATGATGCGTTAGCCTTACAAGAGCATGAACCAATCCAAGGTATAGCTCTCTCACATTTTCTGGGTAGTTATCTAAAGCAGAGCTGCCAGGAGGTTACCCAAAAGTTAGTTAGTTAAACCAAAGTTTTAAATCCGGTTTTGTCCCCGCATAAAGGGGTGGCCGATACACCTCACACAGCCTCACACTAGCAATCCTGCTGTGGGAGGATTATTGGAGCAAAAGATAATTGGACCGGATGCCCCTTTCCTGATGCCAATCCACAGTTTTTGGCGGTGGGCTAGCCTTTGGGCAACCAAACCCACCATGCAAGGCAGCATGTGCTGGATGGCCGCCATTAGCTCTCCAGAGCGACGCCCGTGTAGGTAGATCTTCTTTTAATTTACCAGGTTAACAGGCTACCCTCTCATCAGATTTCCTTTGACATCAAATGGGGTGACAGGTTAGTACTGGTTACCAGATACCAGTAGCAGCCCCTCAAAGGAAACCTGACCTGACAAAAAGCACGTAAATTTGGGTTAAAATGACCCAAAACAGGCTGAAAATAAATACAACTGCAGAAATTTGGGAGTAAAAAACCTGAATTCAGATCTAAAATCTGGCATCTCTGAATTAAGGGAAAGTAAAATGCTCAGTTTGGTAGGATTAACTCCCATTTTAGTCCAGGACTAAAATTAGGCCCTTTTGTGAATTCATGCTGTAAACATGCTACAGAGTGAATCTTAAGATTAACTCACCGGTACTCTCCCATCTTCAAAATGAGGTGCTGCTCTGTTTAACTCTCCATCAGAACATACTGAAGGAACTACAAAGTACTCAGGAAGGCTGTGAAAGGAAATTGAAACAGAATCAGGATTTTTTTTTTCATAATCACATTGTCAAGTTTGTCAGTCTGTACAAGTAAAACTAGGTTTTCAAAATTCACAATTTGAATGCATCAGACTGTGATTTACTCCAACAAATGCATGGAAGGGTGTGGCAACCAAGCTCCCCAGTGAACACTATGACTTCACTGCTAACTTGGATATTGTCAATATGTAAGGAAGTTGGGTAACATCTGAGATTTTTTTGGTGACAATGATGCCATTTTTCAAAGCATATTAACCAATGGACTCCAAAGCATGACTTTACCCTCTTCACCCGAATGCACAAATTATCCACTCTTCAAAGACAAAATTGCAATTCTAATGAATGTCCAGCAATTTCTGTGCTGAACACGTATTTAAGCATTTTCAAAAGAGTCTCGAATGACTTCTGAAAGACCGTTATCCTTGAGCACCCCATACCATACTACTTAGGTGATTCTGAACAATTCTGGTAAATGCCCATCAATTTCTATCCAGAAAGAGAATTTTAAACCATTTTCAACAATAACCTCAATGATTCCTAAATCAACCTCTGGACCTCTAAAATCAACCTTTTTTTACCCTTATCACCCGAACTACCATATTCCTTCAGGATCATTATGCGCAAGAGAAGAAAACATTCAAAGTTTTTAGCATACCATGTTCCAAGGTTGGCATGTGTATGCAAATTAGTGGACAAAAAATAAGAATTGTCGAATGGCTATAGGGGTCTCAAAAATTGTAAACATAGGTATCACCCAAAGAATTAAAATCATTTTCTGTTCAGTATGACATAGAAATAATTTGACCTCAGTTTCATGTTTTTGCCCCAGAATGACCTTGAACCTTCTCATGGCTATAGCCGTGTAGCTAAAGGTCAGAACCTAGACAAACTAATACCTTTTTTAATCCTTATAATGAGAAAATACATTGGTGTACATTTTAACACAATTTGACTTAATTTCTAATTTACCCCTGTACTAATTTTACCTCTTATTTTACAATTTTCCCCACATTTCCCAGAGGTTGGACCCAAAAATTCTGATTCAGTACCCTTCAAACTATAGAAAAACATCTTCAAATCTTCTTCCCCAAACTTTGAGAATAAGATTCTCATTTATAACCTTACTAATGGTCACTGACCAATATTTGACCTGCAATCCAAAGCATTTTAGTTAACAATCATTTAGCTAACAACCAATGCTTCACCAACTGACTTCAGATCTACCAGTACGTCACATTTTACTACACCCAGGTTGCCCCCTTTCATTTCCCCCACCATCCTTACAGCTCATGTTTAGGTCAGCAGGAAGTCATCCATATGAGAATCCTTCATCTCAAGACACCCACAATTTACAATTGTCATTTACCTTGCTTTGGTACACACCACTAGTATTCTCAGACCAAAGTTGTATAGTTGCTTGATCGATTTAAGGGTCCCAAGGAAATTCCAGTGGATCAAGCTTTTTAGTGACTCTACAATGGTTGTTGATTGAAAGAAAGGGAGGCTAAAAAGCTATGACACAGAGTGATGTGTGCATGTACCATTCCAGGTCCCTAATTTCAACAAGTTAAACACTCTGCACCAAACTCACACTCTGAGGAGTTTTAGATAAGGTCAGAAATGAGTCACACAGAGTAACACTTAAAAACTTTGCAAAATACAGACAAGTCAAAGTTAGAAGGTCTACTTCACTTACAGCACATTGAAAAAGAAACATACAAAAAATCTAGTGCTCTTTAAAGATCAACAGTGTCTTTATTGATATAAAGGGACAAATAATGTATCTACTGCATGCTATATCTTTGGCTTCTTTAATTTTGGTACCAACAAATTCCCTCCAAAATAAACTATACCCTTGACAATGATCAAGAAGTAACACCAATAAAAACAAATAAGAATATAACTTGCATATTACAGAAATGATCAAACTCACAGGTCTGTTCTGTGCAACCCTGTTTTGGAGTTAAACTGCCTATAGTCCTGGTCTCTACCTCTGTGCAGTGATGTCATTACATTTATGCCCGTGTCTTTGTGCGCGCGCATAAAATCGCCATCGCTTCAAGTCAGCGTGAGCGATTTACTCTTGTGACCAACAATCTTGCGCTGACGTCACTGCACAGAGGTAGCGACACGGACTATACCAGCTATCTGGAACATGTTTATTCTGCCTTTTTGCCCCAAATTTCAGTATTTTTTGGCCAAATTGTTACTTTCTGTGTTAGATATAACATAAGGCAAAAGTTTGTTTCCAGGGCAGTTCCATGGTAACAGAAGGACATTCAGACTGTGTTTTTTTTACTTTCAAACCAGTGCAAAACAAAAGGATTTGATTACTATGTCAAATATACTCCATAATTCTATGCATGCTACTACACAATTTCAGCTACTTTTTTCAACAAGTTCACTTTTCATTAATGAATCTTACCTGTTAATGAGCGTGGTAACGGAAAGACACTAGTACATTTTAAGGTATCTAGTGAATCAATCAAATCTAAGGTAATAGGATTGCAAAATGCACCTTTGAACAATTTCTCACCAAAAGCCCCGACTTTTAATGCTTGTCATTTAAAAGTTTGCCCTGTCACCGATGGGCTGCTATGTTGAAAGTTTCTCAAGCACTCACATATCATGATCTTCTAATGGTAACACATGATTTTAACTTCTATTTCAGTTTGCACCAAGTTAGCTTAACTACTCATCGCTGACCTTGACACTTAAGGAGAATTCTGGTTTAGATTGTGATCAACAAATCATAATTAGCTATCACCTTCAATAAATATGAACAAGTAAGTGGTGTTCACACTTACAGAAAAACTTTCGACTTTACTTCAAAAGATGATGCAAAATACCCAGACATCAAAATTAGTGCAACAGGTCAAAAACACTTTCTTTTTGAAACTTCTGAGATAGAAATACAAAAATACTACATCTTATTACAGCACTTATTGTTTTATTTGTAATGTCATATACATACACCTATCACATTTGCATTTTCTCTCTCTAATCAACATCTATAAGTCCCCAAGAATGTAAGTTATTTGAATCGGTGCTTAAGTCATTACTGAAATTTCCCAATCAAGTTTTACACTTTTGTCTTTCTCTAATACGCATCCATAACACACCAAAAATATTTAGTCTTTTTGAATCAGTACTTTAAAGTCAATTTAAAATTTTGCAATCAGGGTTTTATATCTAAATCTAAGCCATAATCTGTTTTAACTTATGCTTATCTACCACAAAATAACTATTGATGCTTCATGCTTCCCATTAACAGCAAATTGGCCGTGTAGCCACAAATCTATAAAACATTACATATGCATCTACATCTGACATTCACCATGGAATATGAATGAAATCCGGGGACAATCTAAATTATATACAAACAGATGTAGATCATGATAATCTTGTTAATTCAAAACTTGACAAGGAAATGAACATCAAATTACGATCTCGGCACAGGTTCCTCACAAACACCCCCCACCTCAATTCTCACGTACCACCTTCTTAACAGTTTCAATGTGGCGATTCAGCCCATGCTTCAATCATACACAATGACTCTTCTAAAACACTGCCCACAATCTACCTTATTTTGTCTGAAAATGTTTCCTGATCAAATTTCCCACCCCTTCCAAAAATATCGCGGATTGCGGCCTGCATTTGACAACAGGCAAGTTCTGTGTTTTGTCACTATAAACACAGTGTGTGCATGTGTGTGTCTTATTAGTACTGTTTACTGTACACAAAGATTAAGGTTTTTATCAGTTAGCAAAGAGCGAGAGGAAAGAGTTGTGCCGGAGACTATATCCTTCCATCCTGATGGTGGTGTTAAAGAGTACTTTTGTTATTTCCTAAATAACACATTTAAGCCAGGTGTGGAAGTTGGCCTTTGGATAGAGATGTGGCTAAAAGTATTTGCTCGTCCTCCAGCACTTTGGTGTCGGTCGGTTGGGAAAACTTTTCTTATTAAAATATTTTTTTTTATAAATTGCAAGCCTGAAGTCTAAATATAAGGGTTAAATTTGATTAATTTCAGATTTTATGACTTGGATGATTTGGGTGTTATTAGTGAAAGGTTGACTAATACTAAATTTACACAATATTCTATGCACTTACAAAATTACAATTTAGCTCTCATATCAAAATAGATTGAAATATCAGCCTAAACCTCTAAGATGGGGTTTGAGGTTGAGGTCATTTAAGATGACAACTTAATTAAATTGGGTCATCCCCTTTTTGCACTGAGGAATTGTAGGGATTTCCCTAATGTTGTGGCTGCCTGAAGAGGAACGTCACCATCGCCATGATAATGGAGAATCTGATTGCCAGGCCAGAGCTACAGAGAGGTTCCTATCCTTGAACTTTGGGCGATCTATCTAGCAGCCACAGCCAAGAAGATGTTCACCATGTAGTGCCAAATGTCCCTGTCCGTCATTAAGCTGGGGATGTCAGATGGATCCTGCTGGATGTCTTGAGCAATCACATCAATGTAGTTAGAGGGGCAATGATCCCTATTTGGGCATGGCAACCTCCAATATGTGGCATCCAAGGCTACTTGATCATTCGCACAATGACAGTGACTAGCAAATCGTACTCGGTGCTGGTGACAGTAGATGAAAAGTGGAGGAGATATCCGATATATCTGTGTCTTGGTTGTGCTCATGACAGGGATATTGTTTTGTACTGGTTTAAGGGAGCCTGGTGTAGGGGCAATCGAGTCTATCCTGTAGCTCTTTATTCATAGTCTAGGTCTCAGCTCCACATAACAGGATACTTCTCTACCAAGGACTCTGAGAGAACAGCGGCTGAATTTGGAGGATAACCCAAGCACGAAATTTGATACTGAGAGGAACATGTTGCACCAGGGTTACCAAAACTAGACATCACATACTTTAAGGTTCATTGGACAATTTGATAGTCTAGAACCCCTAAAGGTGGGGAATATTTAAATTCTCAAAATGCAAAAAACACAACTAGAACTCAAGACCAATTTCTGGAAAAGCCGAGGTTGCTGTGTTAAAATTCTGCAGTGTGCTCCGCAAAAAAAAACTTTAATGTGTTGAATGTGGTATAAGGCGTGTCAACATGATGCCTTTCTGCTATAAGAAACTTTTCATTTCAAAACTATTTGTAAAAAATATCAGTAATTTTTAAAATATGTTCCACTTCTCCCATCTGTGCATTGCTTGTTAATAAGCTGGACGAGCTTTACGCACATCTCGACTACCGCCCTTTAGGCGCAAGTAATAAAGTTTGTGTAGTTTAAGCGGTGTGTGCGGCTAACAGGTTCGACCACCAAATCTCACGCTGAGTCACCGCAGAGTAGGGAAATGGAGTTAGATAGGCAATTTCTATGATTTCCTTTAGGTCTGTAGGCGATCTATTTTGGAGTTGATCTGTCAAGATCAAGATTAGAGATAACTCCACAGTCCCTTTTGATGAGGGCTTGCTGGTGCATCATCCGCTTCTGACAGAAACCATCATAGGCTATTCCATTTGATATCCACACCTTCGGGGGATGGAAGATTAGGTTAAGTCCTCAACAGAGGGAGGGATGATTTTCAAATGGAATAGCTGATTGGCTATACATTGAAATCCACACCCCTTTTGAGGAAGATTAGGTTAAGTATTCCACAGAGGGAGTATAAGTTCAAAATGGCATAGTGATTGGCTAATTCATTTTTTGTAATCCACATCCTCTCTATGGAAGACTCCACAGCCTTGTAAACTTTAAAGGGACATTTTTGTTTTTATATCAGCTCTCCTAAACTCACCAGGCTTCATTCTTATTTGCTTATCTTCTACAAGCCTGGAAAAAGTGCGGGAAAGTTTCCAGGAAATCTTCCTATTTGTTGGGAAATTTTTGTCATGTAAATTAAGAAATACATTAAAAATGACAAATAAATCTTGGAGGGAAAAATTTTGATTGTGTTCCCGGGAAATTTTC
The DNA here is from genome assembly GCA_023653785.1 of Ophioderma brevispina. Taxonomy (NCBI): domain Eukaryota; kingdom Metazoa; phylum Echinodermata; class Ophiuroidea; order Amphilepidida; family Ophiodermatidae; genus Ophioderma; species Ophioderma brevispina. The sequence continues at coordinate 40,276 of JAMKCH010085323.1, forward strand.
CAGCCCATCGGTAAATAAATTTGATATTTTTGTTTTAACATGATGAATTGCAAAGAAGTAATAGGGATACTCTGTGGTCAACATTTTTAAAGCACTTCTTATAAGTCTGTCTGGAACTGCTGTAAGGGACAAAAGGGACTTTGGGGTTAGGAAATGACCCACGGTCAATTACCTTACAATAAGAAATCCAAATGGTAGTTGCCACTTACATAAAGTACAAGTAAAAGATACACCAACAAGCAGGCAGTAGCACAATTCTGGTCAATTTTAAGCAATTGAGATGCATCTAAAACATCCATCTGAAAACTCAGTATAAGAATTAACTTGTTTGAACTTCTGAATGCAACCAGGTTCTACCTTTTGATCCTAAAGTCTGATTGATTCAAAGACACTCTTAGCTCCTGGCTCCGTTCTCTTGGTTCATACACCCAATCGGAACACTTTCTTACTGTGGGCTCTTCACGGCATCCAATAACCACGGTTTAGCTGCAATGGCGGTGGTGTGCTGGTACTGTGATATTTGTCGGCTACCGGTGGGCTTGTGGGTTGCGGAATGACTTTGACCACTTTGGTGCCCCCTTTTTTTTATTGGCCCGTTGGCCTTAGGAAAGCTGGCTGGGAATTGGAAGGTTTGAAAGCAAAGCGAACAGGAGCTGTGCATTTTGTGGGAAAGGGCATGGTAGACAATGGTTTCATTACTTGAAATGAAAAGAGTTGAGAAAGGTAATTCAATGTTTTTTCTTGTTGAAATTACATTTGTAACTAACAAATCATTGATCCAGTCTGGCCCAGGTTGAACATTTTCAATTTAGACGAGGATCAATGATGCAGTAACCAATCAATTGGGATGGTTAGGGAAGGCATAGTTGTGGGTCAGGTCATATGTAGGTCATTACAGGTCAATTGACATATAGCCCATGGGTTTGGCCGGGTTAATCTGAGCAAGTTTGGTGGCTATACCAAAATTAACTTGGAAAAGAATGTTTTTGATATGTTGGGTCAAAGGTCAAGTAGGGCAAGGAGGTCAAAAGGGCAATTGGCCATAAGAGGGCATTTCTGTGCATACCATAAGAGTTCTGGACCGGTGTTTCTTAATAGTATTACTAGGCGGTCCTTGGATTTGGCTATCACCGGTGTTTTGCGATCACCTGGATTGAATGCCCTCGGGTTTTGCGGTTAATTTGACCTTGAACGACCCCTGATGTCCCTGTCATGAGACGATAAAATTCGTCATCAACAATCGCCCCCCCACCAAGTTTCGCCTGGATACGAAAGTTTACCCCATTTGACCTCCTTTGACCTTGAATGACCCTGATGACCCCACTTGTTGTGACCTTTACGATTTGTGGCATCAACAATCAACCACCACCCTCAAGGTTCATGTCCATATACCAACACCAATGTTTACCCCATTGACCTTGACTGAATGACCCCTATTCCCACTAGCTGCGCATAACCGCTAGATGAGTATACTGGCATGTTTTCGAACTAATTAGCACCCGGGTGCTCATATCCATACGTCAAAGCATGGGTATGAAAGCACGGCCCAGTTACCCAATAATGGACCTACATGACTTTTGACCCCAAAATAACCCCTCAAAAAGTGACCACAAACGTGGTACGGCGAAACTCTACCAACATACAAAAACCCATATCCATACGTCACCAGCACGGCCAAGTTACCCGATAAACAACCCCTGGATGACCTTTGAATCCAAAATGCACCCTCGAAAAGTGACCACAAAAATCGTAAGGCGAAACTCTACCACCACACCAAAAGCTCATTCCAGACGTAAAAGCACGGCAGCTACCCGAAAACGACCCCTGGAATGACCTTTGACCCCCAAAGACCCTCAAAACGTGACCACCAAACTCGTACGGCAAAAACTACACCATACCAAAACTCTATCCATATATCAAAGCACAGCCAAGTGACCCGATAACGACCTGATGACTTTGGACCCCAAAATGACCCTCGAAAAATGTACCACAAAACTTGTACGGTGAAATTTATACCAC